>JANHGB010029772.1:0-14659 GCA_026283785.1 Coracopsis vasa
AGACAACAAAGCAAAAAAAAACAACCCTGCAGCCAAGACTTCATTGGGGGTTGGAACTTGATGATCTTAATGTCCTTTCCAACCCTAACTACTCTATGATTCTATGATTCTAAGGCTGCTATGAATAGCTGTCTTTATCAACCAACAAAAGCATCTCTTTCTGGAGGAGTTTCTGGTGATATTCCAGCTAATTAGCAGCACTATTGCTTTCTCAATACATTTTTGTGGTATGTTTTATTTATGACTTTACTACTAGGTAAACATATTTGGTGTGATTAAGAAACTATTCAGTTATCCAACAGCCTTTTTTCTTACCCCTGGGTTCCATCTCTTAGAACAAACACATAAAACTTAGTATTTTAACTGAAAAAAAAAAAAATCAAGCTCCTATATGTAAACTTTCACCTGCTTCGCCTCTTCCCTTCAAAATAAATGTCTGTTTGAATGCATTAATTACAATCACCCCTTACAGGTTTACATTCTGGCTTAGGCAGTCAGCCCTACCTCATCTCACTGAAAGCTACTTAAGTACAGAGACCACTTGGTCAAAAATCCTGTTTCTTAAACCTTTTCTTCTCCTTGCATTTTGTTTTTCCTCCTTTTTACTGTGCGCTACTTCTATCTCCCCTTTGGATGTCACTTTTTACCAGAGGAAACTCTGAAAGTTACACTGCAGAAACCCCTGTGCCAGAAGCCCAGCTCCAGGGCTTTGGTTCACAATGTTTTGGGGAAAAAACAAACAAACAAAACAAAACAAAACCAACCAACCAAACAAACAAACAAAAAAAACCCAAAAAAACCCAAACCAAAATTGGTTCTCAATGTTTTTCCCAACCCCTTTACTCAACTCATCCCTGAGAACTCATGTAGCAGCAGAGCTGGCATCTAGTGGGGGGTCAGATAAGTGGGGGAATTTGCTCCTCTCTTCCTTGTCTCCCCTACAGGTGTGCCTGGCCTTCTGCTTTTCCATCATTTCACAGAAAAACCTGTCAAAAAGACCAAACACCTGGTCACAAACCAGAAAACTCTGATCTCAGACTATGACCAGAGACTGAAACCAAACTGCAGCTACCCTGGTATTTTAATCCCATGTTTTCTCAGGCTGTCTCTTTTCTTTCTCCCTCTAAGGTTTTGGGCTAACAATGTGAGCCACCAGAACTTCTGTTGCCTCCTCTCCATACAAAAGTTTGCCCAGCTGGAGTTACAGCCTGACAGCAAGGCCAAGGCAAAACCCCTTTTTTTCCCTTTCCTCAGGTTTTTGGTAAGCCTTCATCTCCCAAAATGGTAATAAAAAATTAAAATTAAGAAAATATTAAAAATAATTTAAAAAAAAAAAAAAAAAGAAGTCACATAATCAGCTGGAACACTTGACACAAGCTCTGCCTTCTTAGTTTTCAGCTATCACTACTGGACACCTTCAGAGATACATTTGCTGAGGGTACCTCATCGTATCAGTGTGCCTGGGACCACCAAGGTGTTTGCCTCATTTTCCACCACTGGTCACAGGCAACAGGCACTTTGTCGTGCCCATGGCACTAACAGAGTGCTGCTGGTGCATTGCTGATGTGGTCACAGTTTTTACAGTCCACACTCTCAAATACAAAAGCCCCTCAATTACCATGCAGTTGAAACTGTTGTAAAAGTCACACCCTTCCTACAGTCTCCTCTTCTCCACCCTTCCAGGGCTCTTGGGGTCCTGAAAATAGGCTACACCTGGCTTCCTCAGTTGGACAGGGTGCTGGAGCATCATGCTTTCATAAGAAAGGTTGGACCAGCTGATCCTTAAGGACACTTCCAACCTGGCATTCTGTGATTCCTCCAGAGGACTGGTGTGTGCACACACACGAGGGCACATGCAGGCAGCAAGGGCTTTACAGCAAATTGCTATGCTCAGTGCTTCAGCAGGGAGCATGCGATGTTCATGAAGGGGGTTTCTTCCTCCTCAGTCTTGGTCCCACTTCAGTTTATTTCCATACATTCCCTCAGCACGGCCCACACCACTGATGGAACTGTGTAGCCTTGGCTCTCTCAGAAGAAGGGGAGAGTCACTCACCCCCAAGCATTGGGTCTGCCAGTGCCATCCAGGCCAGGACAACACCACATTAGGCTTCTGTTAGTAATGGTAAGATCACATTTCCTGGGCTTCAGGGTCTCTGTTGGCTAGCTAGCAGTAAGGCGCAAAGAGAGGAAAAAGAATGATGATGGTAGTTACAGGACTGGAGTAGAAAGAATGAATTAAAAAAATCTTTATGAAATGCCAGCAGGTGCATTTTTTTTTTGTAACACCACTGTCCTTTCTAGGCTATATGGATACACTGAAAATTTGGTCATGTATTATGAAATACACTGCTATATTGTTAGAGTTCCTGCATTCTTCATCTAAGAAAGTTTTTAATGACAACAAACCCTTGCCACATTTTGTGCATGGAAGTCCTGTGGACGGACAGTCCCACCATGTGAAAGGTGGTTCATGTCCTGAAGTCCTTATTTTTCCAACTTTCCCACCCAGTTTTTTTTGGAGAAGTTGGGAAAGATGGATTTTTTTTTTTTTAATCCTCTGCTGGACCAATAGAAGTCTAAAGCTTTCATTTCCTTCTCATCATTGTGGAAACACAGTACGTTATGTCTAAAAACTTATTACCGCTTAAAGCACAGAGATGCTTTCTCACAAGGTCTGCCTGATAGTCAGTGTACACAAAGAGTAAAGACCCAGCAAGAGATTCATTAACTCCAAGGTCAACATGGAGAAAGAGGAATCTTAAGCCTCTACCATTCATGTATATTTTATATCTTTTTATCCTCTTCAAGGAGGATGTCCAAGAACTGAAATAAGAACAGGTTTCTACACATGAAGCTAAACATAATTTAAGATATGGATACCAGTGCATGACATGGAATCTTGCCCCCAGTCATTCAACTTTGCTGAGGTTAAATCATTTCCCCCCAAATCTCAGAAAAGTTGTAGACCATTGCCTGAATCCATCTCTTGATTAATTTTCATCATTTTTTCTGATCCATGTTAATTTTAGTCATGATGAATTTTCAAAAATCTCTTTTTAAAAACTCTTTTAAAAGTCATCATTCTGAGAATCAGAAGCACATATGAAATTTTAAACAATATATCTATTTCCTCCATCTCAATTAATTTTGACACTATACAAACAACACTAAATATTTCTGTTCTTCCTTTTCCTAGTTTAAAAAGAATAAAACACTTTAATTATCTGAAAAGGAACTTTAATGTTGAATGAAATATTACAATTATTAGTGGATTTTTTTCTCTAAATTTCTGACCCTTTTGGTCACTTCAAGGAATGCTATTTTGAAAGAAGACAGGAAATAAGCTATCACAGAAGCTGACCAAGGACATCAGAATACAGTTTCAGTTAAACAACAGGCCAGTTTATATGCATTCATATCCTGGAATTTCTTTGCTATTAGATAGCTCAGGTTTTATTAAGGAATTATGAGTATTTTCATATGCTATGTAAGAGCAGTCCAAATTCTCTCAGTTAAAAAAGTCAGAAGTACCTCAGACATACCACAGAACTCTCATTTCACCAAAAAAAAAAACCCAACAAAACCAAAACCAAAAATACAAACCTTTTAACAGATTAATGAAAGAAACTGAGCTGAAAAATCTACCTCTGTATTGAAACCTTGTTTTTCAAGATGACCTCAATACTCATCAAAGCACTTTAAAGATAAAAACTATCAGTAGAAAATAGGAAGGAAAAAAGTCAGTGGAAGATCTCAAGTTTTTGCTGAACTGACCCCAAGTTTAAAAACCAAACTGATAACGTGTATGGGTTTATTTGTCTTTTAAACCTGACCAACTCAAGTGTACCTTAAAAAAAAAAAGAAAAAAAAAAAGGAAAAGAAAAAAATCTTTTCGCAAATAGACCATTTTAAACCAGAAGGGCTATAATTTGTATAGCAAATTATTTTACTGTATGGTATTGATTTTTTTCTGTTTCAGAATATTTTTTTGACTGAGCTATTTTTTTTTTGTTTGTTTCTGGACTTTAGCAAGAAGAAATGCTCAAATGCTTCAAGTTAATATTCAGCTTTCTTCAAAAAAAAAAAGAAACTCATTTCAAAGTGGAAATACAGTTACCCCTGTTCCAGTGTCACTGAACATTAGGACATGCAATGACATTACTCTAGTTTACTTTTTACGGAAAATAGTACTGGGAAGAACTGTGGGTTGATTAAGACTTGGTGTGATCAGAAACCAACTACATATGGTAATAATCCCTGAAAAATGTGTTAGGGAGCTAAATAAGCCACAAAGCTATTGATTATTGCAATCTGCTGTAGTGCCTTACGTGGCCTTGGTAACTGGCGCATATAGAATTCAACATATTAGAGCATGATCAGATTAATTATATCAGATGGGGCTGATCCTGGTAAGTGGTTGCTGTCTCACTGCTTGGTAATACCATATCAGTTCTCCTGGTTTTATTATTTACCTTACGACCCTCCATATCACTTCATGAAATGATCAAAGATAAAGAAAAAAAAAAAAGCAAAATCCATAAGAACCCCTTGTGCTGAGTGCAATATGTGTGCAAATAATACAAATCTGGTTTAGATAACAAGGTAATTAAAGTCTATCCCAAATTATCACAAAACCAACCCTTTTACAGTCAATCAATTTTCTGACCATAACTGCCCCTTAGTGTTCAAAGAGAGTTTCAAAGGTTTTGCTTTTTGCTTTTTTTCTTGTGGTTAATCAATAAAGATATATTACTATGAACAAAACACATTTTGAGAGGTTTTCACATGATTTCTAGCTAAAATAGAGAAATATCTTTTTAATTACATCAATACAAAGCAAAATTTATGTTTATTAATATACTTAAAATATTTTTTACAGAATGCTTAATTTGTGTGTCAAGATTAAATCAAAATCACTATTTTAAAGTTTCATACATGCAGCTGACTAACATATACACTTCTCCGTACCTTTTTAAATAGGAATATAGCCTGAGGAACTAATCGTCCTCTAAGCCTTTCAAATAAGGCTGTTTGTGTGGATGACTTGATTTGAAGGGAAATTTTTTTCTACACATCAATGTGTGTTGGTTAGCGTTAGATGGTGAAGGGGTGGAAAAAAGCTGAGTTGCAGAGTACAATAGCGTGATATGTAAGTGGAATTTATTTCACCAGGGCAATGGGTAGCTGCAATTATTCACATGTCAGTCTTGCAAGATAAATTACATTATTTCTACACTTCAAACAAGATTTATCTCTTTACTATTATATATAAAAAACCTACTTTAATTGTTCATTTTTTAATTCTTCATGTTTCATTCCAGCTCCATACACCAACCAGAAGGGTATAAAATGTAATTCATTTCATAGCCAGCCAGACTGCTTCAACCAGAAATATCAAATTTAAAGTACTTACAAGCTATGAATTCTTTTGTAATAATACACAAACATCCTATCATCTACTCTAGCAACTGACAGAAAATGCTTCACATCAGACTGAAACATAAGACTAATGCTAAAATCTGATTTCTTAGAAATCTGGTAGAAATTGGTTTTGAATGATGCAGTTAAATCAGCTTTTTTTCTTTTTTCTGATACTTTTATACTTTTGTGAAAACACAATATCATATTTGAGTCAAATCCTTGTTTCAAAAAGGCTTAATTTTAATTATTTTTTATGAAATTAAGTACTGTAATGTTTATTGTTGCTAATTCCATGCTACTCTTTGAAGGTAGATGTGACTTTTGCTTTCTCCGTTCTGTGAGAATCCTATCCTAATAACGACTGCATTTCAAAAAGTAAAGATTAATCCATGCATTCAAACATACAAACTATACTCCCAGCAGAACCTCAGGCCCTCCTGGTTTACACAGAATCCTACTGTCTCTTCCACATGATTTTCATAGGAGATTGTTCCCAAGACATTTGGCATGGGCATCCCCACCACGTGAATTCAAGCAAAACCCATTTACCAGGGAGAGATTAGGTCCAATACACTTATCATCAAATTATCAGATGCTTTCTTAGGCTGCTCCTAAGAAATTTCAAGAATCAAAAAAGGCTGAACTGCTCCCTGTCCTTTCCTGTAGATCAGCTCATGTCCATAAAACGTCACTCTGACAAGTCCTTCAAGTCTTAATCTCTCTTGGCAACAAAACAGCTATCTCAAAATAGGAACATTGATCAGATAATGTAAGCAGACACTGTAAAAAATATTATTCTTATACCCCCTTAACACTGTTTATAAGCAGACCCATCTCCTTGCTTCCTTAAGCTTAAACAGAATCAGTAAATCCTGGCAAGCAACTCAGTAAAATGGAGCTTGGCAAACAAAAGCAACAACAGATGTAAAACCACTTAGAACAACTTGCACCACCCATAGTCTTCTCTTAGATCACTTAGTCTGATAGAGATAGAAAGCAGATTAATATCCTTTACACGCTTTAAATTTTCTCCAGAATATCCCTAACCATAATTTAGCTGTGAACAACAAAGATGATGCCTTAACTAAGCAGTGACCTAGTCAAACTGTGTCATGCAGCAGAGAAACAAAATGTAGATGGTCCTGGTCTCTTCTACAAATATGATCTGCCATGGACAGCCACCCATTGAGTAAAGAACTAAAACATAATTCAGACAACTGCTCAACTTCCTTTCTTATGACAAGGTAAATGCTAGTCTTTGTTCTTGTTTGACTCAGAGGCAGCTTCCGTTACAAGATGAAGTTTTACCAGAATTCAGTACATGCATTTACATATAACTTTGGGGACTGAATGATGATCCATGAAATTTCCAAATATATTCCACAGAATGCATTTAATATGTGTTAACATTAATTTTTTAAATTACGTTTAAGGAAGGCGCTTCATTTTAAAGTGCTTGAAATCCTTCTTTGTAACACAACTCTTCCAAAGGTATTAAGCATAGGAAAACTGTATTCTGATGTCCCTTAATATACTGGCTGGTCTTTCACATCCTGAGTAAGAACTCCTTTATAGCCACTCTGAAACATTTTGTGGTCAGTCTGTCTCAGTTGCTCTCACTGAAGCTGTTCAGATAATTCTATTCATATAGCAAACCATTTTTGAGTCATTTAAAATTTGTCAAATCATTATAAAAATGGCTCTTTTTAAAAGCGAATCATTATATTTAATAATAACTGAAAAACAGAATCTGCTCTTCCATCATTATGTTTAATAACAATTGAAAAGAGAATCTGATCTTGCATCTCCCACAAAGTAGGGGAGTGAAGCTGTTCTTTCTTCAATCAAAACACTACAACCTGGATTTCAGAAAAATTCTCTTAAGTACGCTGGCATCAAAAAGATTGTGCATTTTTCAAGAACGAAATGTATGCAAAACACACAAATGTATATTTATTTAAAAAGAAAAAGGTGGGGGGGGGAAGTGAAGGAAGAGAGAGACCAGCTGTTTAACT
Source organism: Coracopsis vasa (assembly GCA_026283785.1). Taxonomy (NCBI): domain Eukaryota; kingdom Metazoa; phylum Chordata; class Aves; order Psittaciformes; family Psittacidae; genus Coracopsis; species Coracopsis vasa. The sequence continues at coordinate 7,437 of JANHGB010029772.1, forward strand.
GATTCAATGAATGTTTATAAACTAGTGTAATAGATGTTTCAGCATATAAAATTTGGAACCTGTGCTTCAGAAACAGAGTTACAGTGTTTATTACACTGTACAGAGTTTATTACAGAGTGACAGTACTATCTTAAAATTTGATAATACTTCAGATGACACAATTGAATGTGATGGATAAATACAGTAGTAGTATTTTAATGTCACATGTCTAAAAAGCATTCACTCTGAAGTAATGTGTATTTATCCATCTCCTTCTTCATTATTTCCAGAGTAGACACTTAAAATAATTTACCATAGGTAAAGGAAAAATAAATAGTATAAACATCTTCATAAAATAAAGTGCATTTGAACAAGCATTAAGCTAGCTAAAAAGCACAGACTTGTCCTTTACATTGAAAAAACTTAAATTTCTGCAGGCTTCTGACATAATTTAACATACAGTGATCTGTGGTGAGCTTTTGGGAATGATTTCTGAAACATCAGAGTGGCAAAGCACATGCATTAACTAAAATCTTCTGAGAAGGAGCACTGTAATAAACATTTATAATTAGGAGTACTGTTTTGCAATGAAAGAAGTGACTGCAACCCAGTCTTATTTCACCAGTGCAACTTTTGTATCAGGTAAGAACTGACTTTCAAAGAAAGCTGGTTCTGTTTTACTTCAGCATTTAAACCTTTCTGTATTCCACTATCAACTTAGATACACAAGGGGGTCTTTTTCATAGTATGTTATATGTGATTTCAATTACTTTGGGGAGATATTTCTGCAAACATGATTAGTGTAGAGCATCTATGTAAGTAGTAACAACTTAACTTGAGCAAAATCTGAATTCCAGGTTTCTAAACTAAAGATATATAGTGTATACTGGAAAAGGTGGGAGTACAAGAACAACACTGTTCTGGGATGTAGCGTTTGATATCCACTTGGGACACTGAGATAAAATAAGGAGTCTGGAATTACATTCCTAGTGAGAGTTCCTATAGAAATCAAAGGTGGCACCTTGATGCATTCTGGATTGGAAGAATAAAGTTTCTTTTCACTCAAAATAAAAAAAAAAAAAAAATAAAAAAAATCAATTTTCCCAAGTGAAACATTCCCCCAAACTGTTTTTCGGTAAAAATCTGTTTATTGATTTTATACTCCTGCAAAAATGATAAGGAATAAAACTTCCAAGCTTTCTAACTAATTATACATATGCAACTTATGGACTCACAGGAAAGAGGAAAAGAGGGACAGTCTGCTAAATAGAGTGAACAATTGCACTGCAGCATTACAGGGAGAAAGTTTTGACAGAATTTCTAAGTGCATTAGATACTAGAAAGACACAAAAAGTGTCCTCACACTTAGCAAGGCCTTTTTATGCCATGTAATATTTGGCTCCCTAAAGTAGGCACTTCTTAGTGAATTGACTGAGACATTGTAACAAACCTAAACTGAAGCACTTTCCTCAGCATTCTAGGGAGCTCTCTGGAGTCTAAGTGGGGTGAACAAGCCCCTGAGTGCTCTTGAGTTTGCTGCCATTAATCCCCATTAGATTTGCACCGAAGAGCAGCTCAAACAATATGCTGCTGAGCTGACAGAACACATCGAACTGCCTCAAGCAGAGAATTCAGTGGAGCTGAGGATACCATAAGATTGTACGTAAATATGTAAGATACTCACTTCCCAGACCAATGGAACCTTAAAGCTGTGATTTAAAAGATTTGTTAGCTGTGTTATCAACACAGAGTGATTGCAAGTAAGAACAGTTCTCTTTTTAACATTTAGTGGTCACTAAGGACAGAAAAAGCTCAAGATCTCCCCTTGTGTTCTGCTGTACAAGGCCAATAGCAAGGCCAGAAGACCATGGAAACAGAAAACAAAGGAAATGATCGAAGATAAAGAAGGCATGCTAAAAAGGAGGCGCCAGGGAGGATATGAAAACAGTTTTATGAGTTGCTGCGAGACACCACAAAAAGAATGGTAAGAGTAGAATTTGATACAGTCCACAGGCTAAACAGACCAGAATTTTCTGAAGCATATGCAGAAATACAAATATAGATGAATTGTCTCCACGGCAAAACCAGTTTCACTCCTGACTACAATAAAGAAACTGCAGATACAGGGAAAGAGTAGAAAACCAGCAAATAAGAGGATGTCTTATAAACGTTAGCTTGTTGTGGCTATTCTCAGAGCAGTTCTTGCAGTATGCTTCATGTTTATATACTCCATCAGAAATACATATACTTCAAATGTACAAGGATGCCAGACCACTAGATTTAGATACAAAAGCTAACCCACTTTGGAAAAACACAGACCCAGGTTGACATATAAACCAGTTTTACCAAATTTTTATCTTAATTACTGTATTTCCGGAAAAAATATGGAGCCGTTCCTCCAGACAAACCTCACATTACACCTTAAGTAAGGGTGTGGCTAATACATCTTTATTAAGTAATTATGGGCACTTGCTAGGAACTTTTATTAATATTTTTATAAATTAAGTTTAAAAAGAAATGAAGTTATTGAATGAAAACATGAATGGAACACATAACTGTTCTCAGTGAACAGTGTTTATATCTGAACTAAATGGCATGCAATAAAATCTGTGAATCTTGAAAGAAAGCACCACAGGTGAAAACAAGCCTTCACCTTAAGCAAATAATTCAGGATCAGACATCTCTGTATCTTTATGGGATAACCAGCACTTTCTGTGTTTCCTCCAGAAAAGGCAGAACAGTTTTCTTTTCAAGCACAGATACAGGGTAGTACAGAGTAAAATTGCACTCAAATTCTACTAAGTCATGTAGCAGTTAGACAAAATAATTACTTTTGTTCCCTTCTAGAATCTTTTATATTATGAAATACATAATAGGAAACAAAACTAAGTCTTGAAATACACCGTAAATACAATATATAACCCATAAATATCCATGTATGATTATTTCCATGTATACTCTTAAAAATTTCAGCTGTCCAAATAATTTTTACCCTGGGTCATTGCTATGGTAGTTTTATATCCTTTTGTTAATGCTTCACATCACTTACTTACTGTTTTTTGCCACTGCAATTACTTCTTTGGCTTCTCTGTTCATCTGCTATTTGAGAAAGATTAGTTAACAGCAAGCAATACATATACCTACTGTTTAACAAAATTATATAACCACATTATTACAGTTAAGGCTATGCCAATACTTCTGCAATAAATAGTGCTTTTACAAACACTGTTTGCCGTATATTCATCTGTGGCAGCATCAAGATTTCTATGGTCTTTCATTAGGAACAAACAACCTTCAACCTAAATTGCATGTTATTGATTTTATATATAAATATATATACACATATACATTCACAAGCATACTAGAGGGCTTTGTGATCCCTACAGCTGACATACCCCTTTGAAGGCTAATTCCATTATAGAACATGCCCACTGATGCACACTGGCTTAAATGAATTATAGACATGAGCCATATTTTAGGACTCTCATGCTGTGAAGGTGCAACATTCCAAAGGAAGCTTAAGCTCAAAATGTTACACCACCTTTGTAACAATCACACAGCTTTGGCCAGCTGTGGCCAGACTTCCCTTGAGTGTCAGCATGAAACCTGGTTGAAAATTTCTGGGCTTTGTATGCCCAAAAAACTATACGTGGGCTCATCCTTCATTCTGTACTTGCAGGCTCTGCATGCACAGCAGGCCTATTAGGATCTCCATGAGGACTCCTACTTATCTTGAACACATTAAAAAAAAAAACAAACCTAAAAGCAGGTATTTATAATCAGTCTAGTTCTGTCAACACACAGCATTAAGTTGTACAAATGTAAATGTCAAATAAATGCTAGCTCCAAATGTGTTCTTTTTTTCATTTTCTAAACTGATACACATTAATATTCCACAAGTACTGGGAAGATGAACCCTTGTACTACTGCAATGGGTTTAACAATATCCTTGACCTAATTCAGCAATTGCCACCGCCAGCAAGGCTGATGCAGTTTCTCATCTTTGTTTTAACTGAGAAATTTTTTGTCTTGAAAACAGAGTTGACCCAGATTATTCATTTCTAGTATTGAAGAAATATTTGCCAAGAATCCGTCAAGGGGTTAACTTTCCTTCTAACGGAAATTTGCATGCAATGGTTTGCTAGTAACAGCATGCCTTTGAAGAAATTTGTGCATCAGATCGAAAATGAAACAGCATCTTCAGCTCCTTCAGCAACCTTCAGCAACCTTCTTCTACCGTAAAAATCATCTCTGTGTACCTCTGAGATGTTATTATGGTGTTGCGTAATCAGATGCAAAGTGCACCAGTCCAGCTGAAAATGTAATGTGTATTCCGCAGTGTGGTCTGGGAAAACCTTTTTCAACTCATACTCAGTCCTGAAAGCAAGATGAGTGTTACAGTGGCTAATTCTGCAGTAATTCAATTGCCCTATTTTACTGCAATGTTTGGTTTAAGCCCTGTTTCAACTACATAATAGCATATTGTTATTTTCATTTCCAAGCTACCTTCCACTTACTCATTTGGAATTAAGTTTCTCCTTCATGTTCACCTTTCATATGATTCTGTAATTCACTTTCACCCCAATCTCTTTTTACATTCATAATTTCTGAGAATATTTGCAATGCCATATGATTTGGAGTTTTATTTTGTTTGGAAAAGATTTATTTCCTCCCTCTTCTACTATTTCTTAAAATCTGTATTTCATTTCCTCTTTTTAAAACTTGCTTGGAAACTAATCTCAACAGGTTAAAGCAAGATCAGTGGACTTAACCTGGGAGAAACAGCACATTTCCCCTCATCAGAACTCAAAAACCTGAACTATAATGTCTGATAAGGTGGCTGAATTATCACCTATCTTGGCCTCTGTCAGCTTGGTGAATTATTAAGCTACTACACCACGATGAGAACTGTGATCAAGAGAGGAAAAAACACACAAATTTTTATATCATATTTGAGATTCTAACTTCGATTCTGCCTTTTCGTGATTTTACTAACTCCTAGGTCTTTCCAACTAGCACTGTCTTAACAGTATTTCCACTCTTGCCCTCCTAATTTCATTTTTCTCTGTCCTGTTTTTCAGGCAGATCTTTGAATATTTTTTTTTCTCTATGCAGCAGTGTATTGAAGCATTTCAACAACTACTGAAACTGCTGATCTTGTGATATTCTGTAAGCCTGCCAGAAAATCCTACAAAAAGCCAACAGTGGGAAGATATGTGTATGATGATATTGAATGATGAGATGTATGAATATATTTGTACTCATTGGAATTCACCGACTTCCAGCTTTTGAGCCTTTACATTAACTTTTCACATCTTCCGTCATTTCATTCATCCAAGCCTTTTTAGATCATCATTTTTCACTTGGAGAAATGGTTGCGCTTTGCTTTTTGTATATTTTTATTTGGCATTTATTAGCATTGTAGGTTATGATAATAAAAATATTTAACTTTGCTGCCCAGAGAGCCAAAGAAGTTTTAAATCTAGTTGAGAACACTTTCTAATGTCCTGGCCCTACCTCCTTTTTTCCAGTGTAGAGGTATTAATTCTATTCCTGTATTTTATAATCGGTTATTGGATAACCTGTTTGAATATCTTCTTTTGTGCCTCAATTTACTTATATGAAAAATGTGTTTAACATGTTTATTAACTACACTGGATGTCGCAATGTTAAAGCAGCATTATTATTTCTATGGTAAGCAAGCAGACAGACTACAAATCTAATCACCTCTGGGAAAGTATTTGCAGAAGTTTAGATGCTTTTTCAAGACCATGAAAAATTACAGAGGTCAACAGGAATTGGGCTGTGCCCAGCCTTCTAAGCTTGTACATCCTTTTTAATACAAGAATCCCAAATGCTGTCACAATTACACTTGCATTGTTCAACAGGCTATTTTATTCCAAAACACTAAGCTACAGTATGGTTCTCAGTAAGAGGCAGCAAACTCCACTAATGGGATGCAGTCCTGAAAGTTTGTCATCACATATTCACAAATAACAAACCCCTATGATGTCTAGTTTTATTTTATTCTAGGCTGAAGGTACAGGCTCAGTGTAAAACCTTTAAAGACTATTGAGAGGCCTGAAAAAATAATGGATTTTACAATTAATCACTAATAAAATATAACGACAAAGTTATTTTAAATTGTAAAGACAATTAGGAAACAGAAATCTTGTGGGCTCTTCCTCCTTTGCAAGAGGAGGGAGAAAATTTAAATGATCTCTTTCTTTCTTGAACTACATTTTCTATTATTTCAGAAACTTGTGTACTGTTTGCAAAACTGTTGAAACAGTCATTTGGGGTAAGATCATTAAATACTTTGGAGACAGCAAAGGCAGCAAGTGTATCTGAAATCAGTGAACACTGCTCTAATGCAGGTGGTAAACAGTGTCTTTGTACTGGAAAAAGAAGAGGTTTTAAAACTAGCAAAACATTAATAAAGTTTACTTAACAAAATGTCTGGACACTTTTCCAGTCACAACAGGGCCTACATAATTTAAATATTTGAGAGAATAGAAGACTACTTCAAGAGAAAAATAAATCAATAAAAAGTTAAGCATTATCAGAGTAGGAAAATAATTTATGTCCTTCACTTAAAATACAATCTGACAGGCTCAATTTTGTCTTCAGTGCACTTAAAACCAAATGGAATTACTTCAAATTCAACAGTACGGCACTTGGGTTCAGTAGGGGTCTCAGGGACATGTGAGGGTTGAATGAAACTCAATTTTCTGATTATCATGCTTAGAGGACAATTTTCCATATACAAGTAAAGATTTCAAGATGCCATAAATATATATTTCAGGAAATTATTACTTAATCTGATAAGGATATAAAAGTTGTCATTATGCTTTTATTAAAATAAACTTTGGAGTAGATGGTTGCTTACATACTATTGATGAATTTGCAGTTTTAAGAAAGGGTACAAAGGAGCATGTCTATTTGTTGCTAAGAAACAGATGGTGTTCTGTGTCCCTTTTGGTTTTCTTTTGTTTTTCTTTCTTTTTTTTTTTTCCACACAACCAGATCTATCATGTAAGGTGCAGGGAACACCCTCAAAAGCCACAACGCCACATATACAGTTAATTAAAAAAAAAAACAGAACATTTTCCTACAAAAAGTATCTGCTTGTGAAGCTAGAGTAACCACAGTGACAAACACTGCTTTAGGACAGAAACAAACTGTAAAAAGAAACAATATATTCTCTGACAGTACTCAAATCCTGAGGCTTAATACATGCAATC
>JANHGB010029775.1:7077-22378 GCA_026283785.1 Coracopsis vasa
AACAGAGTCAAAGGATGCTTTGTTTTTCCTGTCTCACAACAGCAACAAGAGCCAGGAGCAGGCAGAAAATACAAAAGATCTTTTTCTCTCTGGCAGCTTGGCTGGGTGACTCATAGCAAGTAATGAACTCCACGTACTGCTCCTGTGATTGCCAAGTGAATTTGCCTTCTGAGCCCTGACCTGGGCCATGCAACTGCAGACAGAACGCAGTAGCTTGGCTTCTTCCTAGCAGTTTTGTCAGTAAGACATAATGCCAACGATAGGTGAGGACAGCAATCACTGGAACTCGGACTTTGCAAAGCAGCTAAAACCCAAGTGACAAGAAAGCAGGTTGACAAAATCCCAGCACTCTCACATCCTACAGCTGCTGTGAATTGCGGTAAGCTGAGTCTCTCACCAGCCTTCCCAGAATTCAGAGTGCCTTTGGATTCCATTAACCTTTACACTTGCCTACTGCCAGCCAGAAACATTACGATGCATGTTCTTGCATTCCCCTATCAGGGAAGTGCCTCACTGAAAACTCTGGTTTTCTTTGTGACTTCTAAGTTGCAAACCAAACCTGAAGATTAAACAAACACAGCTTTTTCATGTGGGGAGCAGGGAAGAGAATTTGAGCATGATTTTGCAATTAACTTTTTTTTGTCCAGTTGCTATAAACTGTAATTGCATGCAAACACTGAGCCACTGAAGGCATGTTTCATTTACAGTACCATGCATTTTCACAGTGCTTATATATTCAGAGAAGGTTGTTCATGTTCCACAATAATAGCAAAACAAAGTCTTGCAGTAAAGATTTGTTTCCAAATTTTCACTTGTGTTTTTCAGAACCAATAGATTTGTATATCAGCTAAGCCTACTATTACATTTATTAAACCCAGAAAGTTGAACTGTATTTCATTTGACCTTCAGCTATGGATACTAGCTGCTAGTCTCCATAACTCAGCCAGCCTCATACTAGTGTCTTGCTTTTCCATGTAAATATTTTTTTCCCATATATCTTACACCTAAGGGCAATGAGCATTATGGCTGTGACATCTGCTGCCGGTGCAGCCGTGGCTCCAGCTGGTTTTCTTCCCTGGGGTAAATGAACAGCACAATACTTAGATTCTGAGGGGGTTAATTTATTTCAGCCAGTATTACCATAACCATCAATCATATCAGTTATACTTCTTGAAACAAGTTGTTTCACAAGAAGTATGATTTAAGAAGTATTCCCAAGATTTCTCAAACTTGAGAATGACAAACCTGTTTTTTCTTGTCTTTACTGTATACAGTGCGTTACTGCTTACTTGTACACAAGGCAGAACAAGAGCATCTTGTCGTGTTTTAAGCCCAGGACACTGCTTCACACAGCTCAAGGCTAAAAAGAACCATATCACATTGCACAGGCTTTATGACTGGAAGTTTTCCTGTTGAATTTACCAGCACAAGGAGCAAGCTGACTGTTAATATTAAATGTAGGGTTGGTAGAAGTTCAGTTCAAACTCTGGGAATAGAGCTTTCTTGGCCTCATTCTGGAAATGGATCAGGAAGTAGCAGTGCACTTCCCTCCTTCCTGAGGTCTTCCTCCTTTATTTTAAAGTCCTTTGATACTGCAAAAGGTACTTTTATTCCACACCGAAACAGTCCTTCCTAAGAAGTCTTTTCCTCTCTTATGCTTTCTGACCTCCTACTTCAAGTCTAGTTCAGTTCAGTTTTAAGTGCAGCAAGCTCACAGTTGCATGCAAAATAGAATGATTTGTGGATGCTTGTGAAGTACACCCATAACACAGGATCTCCTGTGACTGTGGTGGAGTAGTCCTATTGAATGTGGTGGCTCCTTCCACCACTCATAAAACAACCTGAAGATGCCATTAGTACTGTAGCTGCCACACAGGCGCTTGTCCATTAGGAACTGTCCCTGACAGATAAGAAGCTATGGAAAAGCAGTCATGATAAATTAATTATATTTAATTCCAATTATGATAGATTTAATCTGTGACTTCAGTGTGAAGGAGAATGAGTTCTGTAAACATATCTCCTACCGTAGGATGTGCTCAGGAAAGCTGCATGGTATCAACAGTTGACTCCTTTCTGACAGCCAGTCTCTGCTCAAGGTCAGCTAAGTGCAACACAAGTGAATGTGAAAGTAATTATTTAGGGGAAAAAAGAGGCAACATCAACAAGACTTGGAATTTTAGCTGGCATGGAAGGAGGTTATGCTTATCTTAAAGATGCAAATGTTGGTAAGTAAGCACATTTGTTTCCATTTGAAGATAGAACCATTGATCTGTTTGCCCTTGTTATGTTGTCTAACTGATTACCTAACTGGCTGATTGGATTAAAATGTGTTCCTGGTATGTGTCCTTTCCTCCTCTCGGTTTCTATTATTTCAATCTTTAGGCTATATTAAAAATTAGTTTAAAATTATTTTTCTGATCACAGACTACCCTTATATTATCTGTTGTTGCTTTAAACACATTGTGAGCTTTAGAAAAAAATGTTATATTCATCTGTTATGTTTTCAGTCTCTAAATGCTTTATTTACTCAGTCACTTGCCATTTCCTGGTACTTGGTTCTTGTAAGAAATCTACACTTTTTACTTACAGGAAACCTGCAAGTACTACAGTTCAGGTTCACCAGTATAAGGCAAACAACCTTTGTGAAAGTGCAATCTCATAGATATTATCTTCACTTAGCTTCTAGACTTAAAATCAATCTCGTGAAATATAGAAAGACAGATACCTAATCTAGGTTTCAATTTGTGCTTTTCTTCTGTGATTCATTAGGTCGCCTCCCATCACGTACAACAAATCTTGTGCATTTTTTAAAAATAATCAGTACTCGGTTAAAGTTACCAAGTATGCACTCATCAATCACAAAGTATTATTTTGCAATTGAAATACTGAATTGTGAGCCAGGAACCACACAGTATCAAGACCAAAACCTGACTTATAGACCAGTTCTTTATTACCTCGCTCTGACTTAAGGTTTTATCGGCAGACAGTAACTTCTTTCTCAACTATTCAAAGACAGATGGCTCAAAACTGGCAGTGCAGGTTAGGCCCCTTAATTAATTTTGGAAGGTGTCCTGTGAATTACAGGATCTCTGTGGCACTCTAGCAGAGGCTACCTTGTGCCAAAATGGCTGAGAGATGAGTCTTTTTTTCATCTCCACATTGAAACCAGGTGGCAAGATGACTTAAATAAACAATCCTCTGAGATAGTAGGTCTAACACCCTATATAATGCAAAGTGCCATTTTTTCTCTTAGCGTACAAACTGTTCACAAGTGACTACAAAAAGTGTGTGGCTTGACAAGAAACAGATGACTCAGTCCTCTTCAGTTATAAAAGGTGATAGAACTGGATTCAATTTCCCTTCAGTTACTCTTAGAGAAATGTCCTGTCTTGAAAGTGATATTCTGATGAGCACTAGCTTGAGATGCTACAGACCAATTTACCTATGGTTTGTGAGATGATGCATGTGCATTAACACCTTATTTTCTTCGAGAATATATAATTTAAAATATAGTCTTTCTGTTTGTTAAGAAATCCTTCAAAGTCTAAACCAGATACAATTAATGATCTGATTTTTTTTGCCTGGAAATAATCACAAAAAATGATATTGAACAGGGGAACAGCACTTAATCTAGGGCTGTAGTATTCTTAGAACCCAGTTTTTCCTAATCCTGATCCAGCTGTAAACCTTAATTTATTCACAGACCTGTCAGATTTTCTAGGTTGTGCGTGACCTTCACTCAATGGGTCTTTGCCTCATGCTTCCTTGCACTCGTGTCAAAATTCCATTAATTTAAAGCACAGCGCTTCCCTTCAATGCTGGTAACCTCCATGCTAGACAGAGCTGGGCAAGCTGTGTTTGCTGTGCCAGGATAAGAGGTGGTAGAGCCAGGGAGGGGCCACAGTAGGATAACAAGGGACCAAAATCAGGGACTACTTCCTACACATCAGGAATTCTTCCCACTATATGATCCTGAATTTGGAATCTTGCACACTGGCCGAGATAGCAATTCTGAGGCTTGCAAGTTGCTCCTATGGCACTCACAACCACATTCAACACAGTTACATGAATGGTAAAAATAGTGTAATGTGCCAATTAATTTATATATAAAATAAAAAAATTGGTTCTTTGGTTTTGGCTTTATTCAAAAGCTTAGTTTACAAATCTCTTCTGGTTACAATCTCTTCTGGTCTTATTTAAGGACTCATCTCTACAAATTAGGTTTAGAAAGAAACTTAAGACTTCTACTTATGTGAAACTATAAAATCACACAAGAAACAGTGAAGGACTGATGTGAGAAAATGCTTCCTCTGAGCACAATGACTACTACGTCTGCAGTCAGAATTAAAGCCTGTCCCAAAACTATGCGGATATTTTGTCCATTCATCAATCAAGATTTGCACGTTTACACAGACGACAACATGCAATCCAATGGCCATTACGGGTTTTGCATTAGAGGAAAGACAGATTATGTTAGTCTGTCTGAAGCCAACTGTTTGTAAAACTATTGCAAAAAGAGTATAGGCAGAGTAATAGTGATCACAAATCAGTTACTAAGCATATTGGACAAAGCCTTGTCACTAAATTTAAGAGAGTCAAATTTAGACCTGATAAGCAACTGCTGTCAGAAGTGGTAGCTGCTTACAACAGTCATCTCTGATACCCAGCAAGCACATGTGAATTCAGCAATCCCCAGCAGCAAAAGAAGACTTCAGACTATAGCCATTTGCTTGTCACCTTCATTTAGGTGCTAGGTTCTACAGGAAGAGGAGTCTCAGAAACATTCACAGATGACCTGGTAACTTGACATATCAGAACATCAAGTATTATAGTCACTGAGCATATACCTCAGAGTGGAGAAAGTGTAGAAGATAATTTATTTAAAAGAGAATTCCATTAAAAACGTGACTCACTGAGGATTAGCTAACTCTTTTGGAAGGCTCTTACACCATACCAACAACACAGGCATTTTGGAAAGCCCCTCTCTTCACAGTTTTAAAAGTCTCATCAAGTTGCTCAGATGAAAAAAGGAAATCCTAGCACTTCTATAGAAGTCTCAGCAATGACGAGCTTTAAAAGCTCACCTTTGTGTTGGTATATTGGAAGAATTGATGCTGGAGTACAATTCAAAATAATAACAGGATCAGCCTCTGTATTCTTTCTCAACAGCCCAAAGATTACATGTTCCCATTACCTTTGGGGTGTGTTAGAAAAATCCCTAGCGTGCAATTTCCAGCTAAGCTTCTACAGGAAGAAATCTAGGTCCTGTCTTCCAAAGGCTTTAAGTGATGTAACTTAACATCAAATGTAGAAGATTCACAGGCAAGAGCAATTCACATCACAGAAACATTTATGTTGTTCTCTTAACTGCTAATGGAGGCAGACCCATTCAGTCCCCAGGAGCAAAACACTCCTTCAGCAAACGAAAACTGGCCAGGGTCCATTCCTGTCATCTGCATGAAGAAGCTGCCACAAAACAACCAACCCAGGTGTGAATTTAAAGTACAATAACCATTTATCTTGTTTCTTTTTGTGCTCTGATTCCAGCAGGTTACATTGGGGTGGCTACAGAAGATGCTGTTCACAGCTGGATGTGTGCCCCTAGTTCAGAGGTTTCTGCCTCCATTATGAGGCTAGTTGATGAAGCAGCTGCTGGGCTGCCACAAATTACAGACTAAAATCAAGGAAAACCATCAGGCACAAAACACAATCAAGAATGCATCCTCATCCTAAGAAGTTCTAGGCATCCTAAGCAATATCAAGGCCACAGAATAAATGAGATCTGTAGGTAGCCTGAAAAGAATTGTCAGCAAGGATTCATTGGATGCCTTGTGCCTAATCCGGCAACAGGGTGAGATTCTGAGTGCTCGTAGAAGTCCTTGTCACACATGATTTAAATATAATCAGTGTTCATACCAAAAAATAATGTCTTTCACACCATCTAATTTGAGCTGTTTCTCTCATAAATGAGCCTCCACAGACCAACAGAATTCTGTTTGTCCTACCTAATTGGATTTACAGGCAACTTCTTTTGAAAGAGCAAATTGTGTAAAAATAACTACACACACAGACAACCCTCTAAAAACTGTAAAGACAGTCAAAACTTTCTACGTATCTATGGGTGTTTAGACTTTATCCTGAATGGTAAAAAAATTGAAGTAGCCTTACCAAAGGGAAGCACAACCAAAAATACTTTCAAACCAAAAATTTCTTCCTACCCTTTCACACAGGTTTTAGTATTGTTTATTAAAAAAAAAAAAAAAAAAAAAAAGCTAATGAAAAGGCAGGTTTCAAACTTATTTTTAAAATACATTTTTGGTCAGGTTGGTTCCGTTTACGTTGAAAAGCCTCCAGGAGACCATTCTGACATTGCAAGACAGCAATGCTTCAAGTATCTGTCAGGTTGTGTGATAAGCCTCATGCTGCATTTTGCTGATTACGTCTGGCTCCAAAAGAGGCCGGTATTATAACTTTACAATATGAAATTATGTTTGTGCTAAGCATGTGACCTGGGAGCTGACAGCCATTTCACCTGGATTTAAAGGAGTCATTCAACAAAAATCCACCTTTCACATTCCTGCAAGCAGGAGCTTTGCCTCTGGTTCTTACAAACTTCTTTCCTCCTATGTTATAATCTTTCCCATTTTGCAGTATGTTGTCATTACGCTTCCAAAATGATGTTGTTTCTTTTGTGACCAGTGCAGAAAAGCGAGTAGCCTAAACAGACATTTTATTATAAAAGCATTCTTAATGTTCTTTCTCTGCAATGAAGCCATCTATAAGGAATGTCTGCATCGGTTTGAAAACTTTTCTGACAAAGAGCATCTACATGGGATGTGTTTCAAGGAATGAGTTGAAATGGCAAATGTGAGCACTTCAATACTTGATCCCCACCAAAATTTTAGCTGCTTTTGAAAAGCAGAACTACATTTTCTGTAAAGATATAGATGCCGCTTGACAACCACAACTCTAAAGAATTTAAGTATTTGCAGTCATCTCCTCCCCTCCCTTATTTTTTAATTAATGAAAAAGAGACAGCACCTGTAGGGGCTGAAAATTGTGTTGTGGTTGTAATTATGGAACCATTCAGATCATACTGCTGGGATTCTGCCAAAGCCAGATGAAGGTGCAGGCTGCCATGTGGCTTGGGGGTGCTTCTTCCCCCTCCTGTTAGGATGTCAGTGAGATTATGGTTGTGCTCAGAAACGTTTTGAAGCTGCCGAGGGAGAAAGCACAGAAGCGCTGTAGGTCTCAAGCTCCAAAGGTCTGTGCTTTGTGGTGGCTACCCTAACTTTGTGTGTGTCTGCACATGTGTGTCTTCTCTGTGGTTTGCTGGATGTACATTTCCACATCACCCCATCCTTCCTGGATAAATGAGCCATTCTTGTTTGCAGCACTGTCAGCTTTCCTGACGGCAGCAGTTCAAACCTTGCTATGAGGCAGATGGCAGCTTTTCCTCAATGTTTTTTCTCCTTCCTCAGCATGGACTCCACCTGTTTTGGACAAATGAGTTTACAGCAGCCGCTTCACCTCTGTGCTTCTCTGTGTGGCTGCAAGGCCGGGCTTCAGCACAGGCACTGCCATCCACTGCTTTTAGTCAGACTGAAATTCTGTCCAGCGACAAAGTGATGGGAGTTGTGGGAATCCTACAGGAAAACAGGAGAAAGACAGCAATGAGTAGTCAGGATGCAGGCTTGAAGGGATCTGAGGGGGCTAAGGCACAGGGAGGATGAAGGACTGGTGCAGTGTTGCTGTTGCAGGGGCTCAGGTAATGAAGATGGTGAGAGCAACACAGGATGTGCTGTGGTATAGAAAGCATGGCAGAAGAGAGTAAACTCTGCACGACAGCCTGGGGCAGAGGTGCTGCTGTAGCTCTCCATGTAGGAAATGTCCAACAGAAACTGAAGGAAGGGTGTTTGAAGATAGGTATTTACTTCCTTGCTGTTTGACAACTTAATTTTTTTTAACCTGTAATGATTATAGGTAGCTCAAACACACACATTTTAAATTATTATTGAAATGTTTGCAGCGTGTGAGAAATCATTAACAAAACTTAAGATTCCAACCATAATTATAGCACTCAATAACAGAAGCTTATTAGCCTAAAGTGTTTATTAATTTTTTTCTTTAGGAGTTAACAAGGTGGTTAATGTCCAAGAACACTCATAGAGAGGCTACAGAAATTTTTAGTAGCCAGAAATCTGAAAGACTTCAAGACTAAAATCTGAACATCAGTATGAAATGTATGTCTCCACTAACTGCTACAGTAGCTTTCTGTTCTACTTCCTAGTTATTGAATGCAATAATTTATCAGTATATCCTCAACAAATTGAAATGGTTATTTATCACAATTCTACCTATCTTTAAATAAGCATTTCAGAACTGCTTTCTGCTTCTGCAGATTGTAGTCCCGTTCACACTTTGGGGAAGCTGCTATCAGATCATCCTTAATCCATAGTAATAGGAGATGAAATTTCTAAAAATATAGTGTGGAGAATGCTCACTTCATGGTATTTGTGTCACAGCTGTTTTATTAGATGTTCCAGAGAAGAAAATAGAAACCATTCTTCTAATGGTAGATAATCTTTATCTGTGGTGCTCATATGGAAAAACTATGGCAAACTTTGGGTACTTACTGTCAAAAATTCTGAAACAGTTTTAATATTTGTGGTTTCATTTGTCCTACCAGCATTCTTTAGGCTCCTAAGTCCTGATCCTTGAACTGATGAAGAGAGTACTAATCCCTTTAATTTTATTGATAATATCTTAGGCATTACCATCACTGAGGTCACTTAACCAAACCTAAAACATGAACTGTGTGCAAGCCAAATACAGTGTGTGCAGGGTAGGTAAGAGCTTTGGCATTTCTTGCTCTTCCTGAAGTACATTATACTGCCTGTAATATATTGTCCTGAAGATAGAGCTCCATTTGATGTTGCATGAACAGACTTTGTTATTGTTCTCATCTTCTTTACTGAAAACCTGACTTGACCTAGAATAGAGTCCCAAATAAACCACATGACAGTATTCAAGAGGCAGAAGAAATTAAAATGAGTTGGGCAATCTTTGGAATAGACGAGAACAGTTTATGCATAGTAGAGATGTATAGGTCATATCTAATGATACCCAAAATATCTTCTCCCACACCCTTCCAGGACTTAGGAGGGTTAAAAAATGAGAACAGTGAAACGATGCGGAATACCATCACCTATCCATGGCATCACAGAAGCAGAATATTCTCCATAGATTTAGTCTTTCAGAAATTCTCATGCAGCTTAGCCTTTCTCTAGGTGCTTTTCAGCTCCCGCAAATCCAATCAGACTGTGAGGTCATCTTAGTTTATGAGTCAAGCTATCATACTTGCAATACAAGATTACAGGATACTGGAGTGTTTCTCAAGTTGAAAATGACCTAATGTACAGCTACACTGCTATTGAGCTGAACTGGAATTATACATACCTGACCCATACAGAACGACTGGAATTTGAATCCCAGGAACTGAGAACATCTTTAAGGCTATCAGGTTCCACTGATGCATGAATAATCAAACATTAAAAGTTTTCCTACTAGCACTGAATTTTCCCAAAGTTGCTGTGTCTGAATTAATTACTCAGCAGGTTTATGCATGGCAGCTGACAGAAACATGAATCAGTACTAGAACCACATACTATTTTGACTGACATTGGAAGAAAACCAGTTAGACCTGCTGGATGTTTTGACATCTCTTGCTAAATCAAAGTGATTTTATAAGTTAATCTTTTATGGCAGCAAGAAATCAGCTAAGAAAAAACTCAATCTACAAAAAGCAGCTAGTAGTCTCTGTTAAAGTAATCATTATATTGACTCTCTCCATTTAATAATTTATATATGCCAAATAACAGAGGAATGTGCTCAGACTAAAATCAATGAAAAAAAACCCAACAGATTTTTAAGGTAATTCAAGATTACTTTTCAGTAAATTATGTTTGTATTTTAATGATCTTCGTTGATAGAATATTAAGTATGTTTGTGATGCTCATGTTGCAAAGCAGTCTACAATGAAGTACAGCATTTATTTGAAAAATGCATTATCTGTTCTCACCATTAAAGCACAGTTTTACTTTCTATACATGCACATAACATTCAGAATAAGTCAGGTATAAAGTACTTAGCTGGTTTTCACTAAGCATTTCAGTAGCTCCATGGAATTTAATTCCCACTTTACTATTAGGCAAGTGGCAGACTGAAGGGATTAACAAATTCTTAACTTTTCCCCCATGCTGAAAGAAACAAACAGCTCATTTCCATTGACAGACACAGGTGGGATCTGCTGGCCACAATGGATTCAGTGAATGTATTGTTTATCAGGAATGCTGGCTACTGTTAAAATTATTCCTACCTTATTGCAACACAAGCTAACAAGCAAAAGACATTATTTCAATAAATAAAATCTCCTATGAGTATCTAATTTTCGTGGTCTTGAGGCTACATAATTAGACTCCACAATGAGCCTCCATGTGTGAAGGACTTCAGTTCTCTTCTTCTGGTTGGATGACTCTCCCTACTTGAGGAGCAACTTTAATTGGTCCTTCAGTAGAAGAATCCTCTTGTTTCCCAGAAGCAAAATATTTATTTTGGTAAATACTGGGACTTTGGATACAAACAAAGTCAATATCAAGTCTATTTTTCCCACTAAAATACACAGGGGGCTAATTAAGGAGACTGCTGATGTAAACTTACTTTTAGAGGTGTCAAGCTCCAAGATCTGTAGGAGGATCTGTAGTTATAAAAATATTGTTATGGGGTAGCACTTTTAATTACTATGTAATTTTAATTACTAAATTACTAAAGTGTGTATAATCTGGAGAAATGTAATAATGGACCAGCTCTTCATAATTGCATCAGTGCAAATTCAGGGCTGTGACTCCCAGTTTTAAAATGAAATTATCTTATTTTCCTGGCTTATACGACTCCACAATTAATGAAGAAGAAAAATCTTAAACTCAAATCAAATATGCTATTTTTGCCTGCTTGCCTTCCCTTTGGATAAACGTAGCAAAACCAGTTCTGGATCTAACAAAGATTTATATTACCACAGTGTTTCAATATTCCATTAAAATCATTACATGCTTTTGGTAATATTTTTGCAGATTACATTGCATTAGAGAGTCTTATGATGATGTCATCACACTGCAGAGAGTGCTGCCTAGAAAGGTTTCTTCTCTTTGATGCTGTCTCATTTTTTTGGTTCCTTTTCAAAACAACCAGCATCTGTAAGATAGAACAGATGAAGAGGCTGAAAAGATTTGATTGTCCAAAGTACCACTGAAGTAGGGTTGGAAGCAGAGTACTGCTGATTTGCGTAGCTCAGAAAGTTTTTGTTACTTTTCTTCCACAGCTTCCCCTGGGAGAAGGGCTGAAAATACAGCCTGCTGTCACTCTTCCCTCAGGAAGGAAGAGCACTTCCACGTTGTATAATCTCGTAGTGAAGATGTGGGTTCAGATACCCTCCGGCAGAGCAGGGATGTGAACTGGTTTTCCCACATCCACAGTGAATGTTCCAGCCACCCGAGTACTAGAAAGGGCTGGGGTTATTCCTCCTCCTGGCCTGTGAATTGAGGCTTTTGTTTCTAAAGCTATTAATGAAGTGATGGGAACTGAAACACTGCAGAAATGTTAAAAGAAACTGTGCCAGTCCACCCTAAATCAGCTCATTTTTTGAGAAAGTAACTAATACACAGAGGATCTTCTGTCCATCTTCTACATTTGAGATAGTCAGTCCAGCTACTGAAAACAATTCTTTCCCAGATGGTCGTATTCCATCGTCCCCATCAGGACAGAGGTAGTTTATTATCTTATCTCCTCAGAGTAAGTGCGTGCATCCTTGCTTGTTCTGCTCTTGTGCCTCAGGGAAAAACCCAAGATTTATATCCATCTTCATTTGTTCCTTGACTCTTCTTGTACTGTGTTCAAGAACTGTATTGAGCACACATGTGTTTTCACCACTGTAACAGAGCACTGGGTCATCAATTCCAGGCCTGCCAGAACCAGTCCCGCTTTAATCACCTGTTCCATAACCAGCTCCTCATTCACCCCCCCAAAATCTCCATGCAGTGCTCCAGGGGAGTGCCTTCTCCAATCATTTTGCATTTGGAGTCTGTCTCTGGGAGTCATCTCTCACTGCATACTCTGTTGTAAGTATCTGTGTGTCCTGAAAGCATAAAGCCTCTTCCTCGAGTATTCTTTTATTTTTGTTCCTGGAAATACTTGACGTGGTAAATGCTGTTTACTTGCTTACTGAAGCATTAAAGTGCTAAGCCACTTCTTTAAGAAGGAAAAATATATTTTATTTCTTGGTCTGCTTTCATATAGAACCACTTATGTTAAAAAGTCAATACTTCCCTATTTCCTGTTTTTTTAATAATAGCTTGTACACCGAGATATAAAAGTAGTCTGTGCACTGAAGTACTGAGTGGGATTTTTTCCTTTATAGACATATTTATAAAATATCAGAAAATAAACAACATACTGAAAATATAAAGCAACATAATTAACTTTTATTAAAAAAGGACAGTTATGTAAAACCTGTAGTGTAAAGTCCTAGTAGGAAAGTATGCCTACTGTTAATACTCTAAGTTTTGAAATAATTGTGATAAATTAAAGCCACTTTGTATTTAAAACCACTTTGTCAGTTTTAGCAAGCACTCCTGAGAACTGAAATCAAAAGAACATAAATTAAAGAGTAACTGTTTATTATTAATCTGAGAGAGTATATTTCACTTATGTGTAGTTTTCCACTGACTTTCCAGTTCTACAATTAGGTTTCCAATTTATCAGCACTCAGATACACTCACATTTTGGCTGTGTGCCCTACACTTCCAAGTCTAGATGCTCACAACTAAGGGAGTGGGGGACTTGATGTCACAGAAGTATCTGTCAGGCATCCTCCAAATGCCTCTGTCTTTTTGTCACTGGTACTCCTACTCTTCTGAGAAGACCCTCTCAGTGCTCTCCTATAGTATCACGCTGCACATAGAAGACTATCTATCTCATGCTTTTTCTCCTCATTCTGTGCTTCCCCAAGTCCTACACAATGTAAAACTGGAAGGAACACCAACCACTGTGTAGGCTCCTCCTTAACCAAAAGGTTCCTAGTATGTATCTATGTAATCTCTTTTACACTATCCCAATTCTTCTTATATGGACTTGCATATAAAGCTAGTAATAGAAATATTTCAGAAAGCTATCATTAACCCCAGCAATCAAGTCTTCTTTCTAATTTGGATTTGACTTCCTGAACTAATCTGGTGAATATGAAATACAACCACCCCTATGAGAAGCTGATTTTCAGATGTTTTCCAAGTCAAATTAATATATATTGGTGTTATTTTCATTAACACATGATCATTTTTTTTTTCAGTTTCAAAATTAGAAGAAAAATCTACCTGAAAGAATAACTCAATCACTACACTTCTCTTTCCTTTCTTAGTGCTGACATCAGTAGCAAAAAATTTAATTCTCCTTTCCAATATTCTCCTGTATTTTGATTTAAAAAAATAAATATTCTGACAATAAAATACATTATGGCATGTAAATACAGTGATGGAAGATCCAAACTACACTAAAGTTTTGTAAGCATTTACTGAAAAATAACAGTACTGAAACAGCTGGACCTTTAGGGACAATGTGCAACCCCCTTTCAGGGCATTGGGTGTGATGCAGTATTTGCCTGCACAGCGCAGAGTGAAGTGGAAAAAGGATGTCTTTGCAGTCAGTAACAATGCAAAGCTTTTGTTTGGACATTGGTGGGTTTTGTCTGGATAATTGTACCTTCAAAAAGACATTTATCAGAAAAGCAGAACTCCACCCTGCTCTGTGATTAGCTGTAATTTTTTTTGGCAGGACTGACACATTGCTGATAAGGACCTGTTATACACCCACTGCATGTGTCACTGACTTCTCATTAGGATGAAATCTTGACACTACCCAAGTCAGATTTGTCACCGATTTAATTGTAGCCACAATTACCTCCTTAATGTTTTCTAACATCTTCTGAGGAGACAATTAGCTGCTTCTGGCCAAGCCAAACAAGCAAGTGACTTCATGGCAGATTTCCCTGCCATGATCTTGTGAGGAGTGGTTTTGTTTGCCCTATTTTCAATGACAGCTGAAAGAGGGAACTAAAATACTTTGGGTTTGGAGAAAGGTTGCAGCCGGGCAGAAGCTGCAGACAAAGGTCTTTCCCTGTAAGGGGCAGTTCTGCTGCCTGCAGTTGTTGCTCCTGCTCCAGCAGTGTATTTCCACCTTAAAACTGTGCTCTGCCCAGGAACACGCCCAGCAGCACCATGTAGACAGGAAAAAGCCCCCACAAAATGGTGCTCTTCAGATAACCGCATTCACACCATGGACACCAGCCTACTGAGATTTGCTTTACCTCACTTTGAACTCAGTTTGTTTCTGCAAGGTCTTTTGTAGGCCCGGGGCAGGTTTTACCATCCTACTTCAGAGGGATTCACACAGACTTTTACAGGGGTCTCTGGGCTGCACGTGCACTGGGGTAATGCAGGGAGGAGAGAAGAGCCCCTGCTGCATCCATGCCCTGGAATCATAGAATCGCTGGATGGTTTGGGTTGGAAAGGACCTTGAGATCATCCAGTTCCAATCCCTTGTGTCATACCAGGCGACATCGCTCAAGACTGTCCAACCTGGCCTTGAACACCGCCAGGGATGGCGCATTCACAACTTCCCCAGGCAACCCATTCCAGTGCCTCACCACCTTCCCGGTAAAGAACTTCATCTTTATATCTAACCTGAACTTCCCCTGTTTAAGTTTGAATCTATTACCCCTTGTCCTATCACTACAGTCACTGATGAACAGTCTCTCTCCAGCATCCTTGAGGGCCCCCTTCAGATATTCCCTTCAGGAATTCGCACTGCCCCTGGACCCTTCATGTTTTTTCACCTAGCTCCTGCACTAGCCCGTCAAGCACCCAGGACTACCTGCTCCATACCTGAGAAAGGTTTGGAATCCGCCAGGCCCGCAGCCCCGGGACTTCCACTGTGCGGCTAACCCCCCACCCTCAGGGACAGGCCACCTGGCGCGCAGAGTCTCGGCCCGTCCTACGGCGGCGGACTCCATCTCCCGGCATTCCGAGCGGGCGGAGCAAGCGCATGCCTGCCCTGCCATAGCGCCCGGCGCTCACGCCTCCCCCTCAGCCGGGCTGCGCGCGGCGGAGCAGCAGTAACACCATGGAGGCCGTTCCACAGCCACGGCCACGGCCTGGCGGGGCTGCCGCCGCTGCTGCCCCCCTGCCTCCGCAGC
>JANHGB010029779.1:0-45571 GCA_026283785.1 Coracopsis vasa
GCAACTGTTACAAAAAGGGATGTGTGGTGGTTGTGTCCTGCAGTCTGCTTTGCCTCAGTGGATCAAGAGAGTCTGTGCTGGAAAGGAGCACTTATATCAAAGCACTGTTGGTTTATTTTTCTGGTTGGGGTGCAATAGAAACCAGACATAAGAGGAAAACCCCTTTCACTACAGTGAAGTTTTCTGTGCATAGCAAATTTTTGATGTATTTGCTCTACAAAGGTGGGTAAACGCAAATCTGTCCATTGACCTCCACCCTCTGCTAGCATGTCCTAATGATCTTTATGCAGACCAGTAAATGGGTAACAGGCAATTCCCATAGAGTTACTGTATCATTAACTTATTTGATAGTATTTGTGACATTGGAAAATATCTAATTGCATTAATGAGTAAAAATAAATTGGCCTATCCTTAGCAGTCTAAACATACTTCATCTGAACATTCCAATGTGCACCTGGTATCGAATGTTGAGTGACATGGATGTGTTGGGGCTACGGTTCAATCAATTCGTCATTTCTTCCCTAGGTTACTCCTGAAATGGCACAGGAATTTGAAGCCACTTGAAAAAGGTCAATAAGCTGCAAGCAATAAGTTTGTCTAGACCAATTTAGGAAGTCCTTTACCTGTTCCTAGAGTACTTTTGAGTACTCTACAAAAGCTTTTGCCATAACACTAATAGAAAACAGTAGAAGAGAAACAAGGAGTCCTTCAGTGCATTTTTGTTGTAAAATACATCTATATTTTACCAGAAGGGCACTACAACTGAGTAAACTGAGGCAAGGGTTAATGGCTTGATTTTAGAGAGGGTTTAATTCCCACATCTTTCATTGAAATGGGATTGCTAAGTGACAGGAGAGCAAAATGCATCTATATGACTATGAGCCTTGTATATTAATGCTACCGTTATTATTAATTTCTCAAAGAACTTAAAGGTACAGAACTTTCATTCTGCCATGTAATGCAGCAGAAATGCTTACTAAGTGGGTTATCTGTTTTCCAGGTAATTTGGAACAGGCCACAATCAGCTTCATGTCGATAAAACAGAAACTGGATTAGCCAGTGTAACAGTCCATTATGGAAGCTGTTGGTTTTGGAGTTGGCTGATGCGTTAACAAGAATGTACATGTGTGAAGTTAGATGTCTGAATCCTTTTGTAAGAAATCTGGTTTTCAATAGGTTGAAGAATGAGGGAGGTACTTTGTGTTTCTGAAGTCAAGCCATTTGCTGTGGTGAAAGTATAAAGGCCAGGTTGGACAGAGCGTTGGGTGACATGGTTTAGTGTGAGGTGTCCCTGCCCATGGCAGGGGAGTTGGAATTAGATGATCTTAAGGTCCTTCTCAACCCTAACTATTCTATGATTTTACAGTCAAGCTAAAAGCACAGTGGGACAAAACAAATTGAAATTAAGTTGCATTCTGTTTTCACTTTCTAAAGATTAAATCCGATTTACTTATTTGGTCATGAAAGCTGCTATAGGCTGACGCTGACTTTATATTGCCTAAATGCAAAATTCAGTTGTATTGCCATCTGTTATCACATCCGTAGTACCTGTGTGTACTGACCTCGTGGAGATAGAGTTAAGCTAATGTAGGCTGAATTGTCAAAAAAATAAACCACCCACAAAGAAATCAAAGACTTGCCTACACTATTGCTTATGTTGGAAAAGAGCTGATACTACACATGAAGGTTCTTTTATTGTTTACACATTTTTAAGCAAATTAATTATTTCATATATAAAATCACAAAACTGTCATATTAAACAAGGTGTTACTAAATAATTTTGGATGCTCATTCAGAGTTGAATAATCTATTAGCATCACAGAAAGGATTCATAATTAACAAGGCTGAAGAGGTAGGCCTGCCTGCTGGGCTGTAAGAAATTGTGGAAATAGGCTGTTTCACTGATTTGTCATGAAAAGTGATTTTACCCAAGAAATACAGTATAAAATCAGAACTGTGACAACTATGTTTTGAAACTAGATTATGTTTTTAAAAGCAATCAGGTGTGGTGGTTTTGGGGTTTTTTTAATTGACTTTGGTTATACAGAGCAGGCCTCTTCTGTACATCATGTTTCTATGTTATGTTCTGTGCGTTATATACAACCACGTTCGATCTGTCTTCAGGGTGGTGAAATATTTCTAATTTAGCATCCTCAGTAAATATGTTAATTGCCTATTTTGATGAAGCCATGGTCACTGAGAAATTTGAGGGGGGCAGAATGGAGGATGAGAGTGTTGGTATTTGGGGACCCAGACCAACTCTTCTCCCTCATTCAGGAAGCCCTTTCTGACTTCATGATGTGGTCAAGATGAACGTTCTTGGCTTAGAAAATGAAAGACCAGAATTAAGATAAATAAATAAATACATATATATAGTAACAATCTCTATATTATAATTTAATTTTATTCAGAGGGTTTCCAGGGTTAGACATCTCTCTTATTATGCAATTGTTTTGAAGAATTTCCTTTTATTATCTCTAATCTTTAGGGATTTGGGGGGTTCTTTTGTTTACCTTTTGAAAGCTGCCTTAATGAGGTAGGTTTATAGCAGAATATTTGCAGCTTTTCTTAAATAGCATTAGCTAGACTATTCTTTTCCAATTTCCTATCAGCTAATGCAGCTTTTTTTCTTTTACTAAATTTTAACAGGGCTCCATATCACTGCTATTAGGATGTCACACACAAACAAAATGCCAGTGATGTTTTGAGCGTGGGTGTTTTATTGTGTTTATTTTTAAATACATTTTATGAGGTTCCCTGGACAGAATCAAATAAATGAATCCTGCAAACATCTTCATTATGGTGTAGCCAGAAAAGAAAGGAATCTGAATTAGGGCTGTATTCTTACCATAGTTCATAATAAGTGTTATCTTTATGACAAGCTTAAAGAACATAAATTGCTGAATCCCTAACAAAAAGCATTTGAAACAATCAGCTAATTAGGAAGGGGGGGGGGAGAAAGAGCAATATTTGTTTTGCTTTTCAGTCTAGATAAATAACGCTTAACATGAATGCATAACTTATTTTGAATGATCTGTTGTGTCAGTATCTGGCACGTCTTTTTCAGTGACAACAATTAAGGATACGTGTAAATGGAAATGCAGACTATCTGTCATTGTCCATTTCCTGGTAGTGAAGCATACAGTCTGCCTCGCAGCAAGATCATTTTGCCAGGATGTGAGTGAGCTGGTCACAAAATGCATAGTTGATTATCTCATCGAAACACACTAATCCTGGCAAAGCTATCCACTATAGAAGTCCCATTGTTTGTAATAGGTCAGTTGTTACGTGGCTTTCAAACCTGACTTTGGATATACATTTTATATATTTACTTACTGAAGCAAAATGATATGTCACAATGAAAACCAGACTTGAGTGAAGAAGAAGATAAATTAATCAGGATATTAATGGAAAAGAAAGAAAAATACACCCTCTCCAGAGAGAAGAGATGAGGCAGTCACAAACATATTATTTGGCTCAGTACAGGAATAACTGAAATTCTATGGCCCAGACTATAAAGGAGATCTGACTAGATGGTCTTACCAGTTTCTTTTGAATATTTAATTGAAGACAGAGTTCAGCACAGAATGCATTTGAAGAACACTAATAAACATCCTGTTATATAATAATGTACGAATTAGAGAAAATATCAGTTTTGTGTTTCTTAAAATGGAAAAGCTGCATTAGAAATTTGACAGCTTCTTCCGTGCTGCTCTATTGGCAGCAAAGTAGTTTCCTAATGAAATGCTTAAAGCAGTATATGCAGAATGAGCGCTATAATTTTTCAGGCATGCTAAGTTTCGTACAAAAATTGCACAAAACCAATAGTTTAAAAGTTACTTATAATATTTTGTGTTCTACTTAGATGTTAGTGTATAACTGATGTGTGGGGGGGAATCTTTTTCAATTATAACATGAAAAAATTCAAGCATATGTTAGAAAATACCTGAAGGTGCTATTAAATTTTGGTTCATTTATGAAGTTGTCATGTATTATCTTTCAAGTATTTTCCCATTTGTAATAATTTTTCCCCAAGGAATCTTGACAAATTGCAACAGTTTCCTAACCATATCTATTTTGTGTGTTTTCATAATTTAAGTTACTGTTAATTGCAGGATGCTCATTAATACCTTTCTAAAGAATATAAATATATGAAACCAGCTAGATTATGTGAAAAATACATGGAGAGTGGGAGGGAAGAAACATATGGGGGGGAGAGTGGTAGAGAAAAGTTTCATCAAGTCCAAACAATATCCTTTATATTTAATTTTTAAATACTTTCACATGACAAAATTCCAAAATCTGTTTGGGATTTGGTTTGGTTTGTTGTTTGTTTTTTTTTTTTTCCTGCTGTTCATGATTAATACTAAGAAGAGACACTAGCCTAAAGGACACAGTGTGCAACTTCCTTGCAAAGATAAAAGGTAATAACATCCTTTAACCTCACAAGGGAGTTGAAGTCCCAAACAACCTCAACTTATGCACACATCTCGTGAGTTTTCCTTTGGGATGACAGGACCTTCCTCTGAGGCTGTCTTGCAGCTTTGCTGCAGATCCTTTTCCATCATTGTGTAGTTCTGTTGGCTGTGCTGACCTATGCTAGCAACACATGAAGATTTGTATAAGCTCCTCTTGGCTGCACTCTATGCAAGCCAATCAGAATTTCTGAGATCTAAAATTAAAGCAGAGCTTTAATTTTGTCAACACACATCAAGTTAACACCTTCCAGAGAATGTGGACTAGTCAACAGCTGCTTTTTAGAAGGAGAAATATGTGCTTGGTTAGTATTAGCACATTTTATGTCTCTTGAAATGGTAAAAAACACCCAGTGTGTGCTATGAACATCCTGAAGGTCCTTAGCCCCTAGCCTGCTGCCTGTCCTGAATGGTCTCTGTCCTTACAAGAGGAAAAGGTCTTAGTTGTCCAGGTGACCTCACTGCAGATATACCTGCAGGATATAATTCTGCACAGGGGACTGGGAATCTTGGCTTGGTGCTCATAAAGGATTCCTTTGCTGACTTGTTTATGTATGCTTTATTTTGAAGAACAGCCAGATAAACATGCTTAGTACTTTCACAGCATCTTCTTTCTTGGGGTCTCTCAACAGGTTGTAAATTCAAATGAGTAATCTTCACAGTATAAATAACAAAGCAAAAAGCTGATTCCAGATCTGTTGATGTGAACCTCTTAGGAATTTGTAGCTTGGTTTACTGTCGTGCAGTGATGCTGCCTCTTCCCATGTCTGTATTCTCCCCAGTACCATTGACACTTGCTGGCTAAACTCAACCAGATTTGAAAGAAATAGAGCAATATCAAATACACATGTTCATAAAAGTTTTGTGAAGATTGGTGGAAAACAAGCCCAAATTGATTTCCATACTTAGTGAAGTTGGACAGATTGCAACCTTACACAGCCTTTTTGGCAGCAAGTGCCAGCCACTGGTCATGCTCTCTTTCCATGTAGTAGTCATGGCATATGCTGTTTCTTGTTTCTGGGGAATGCCCTTTGAGAGTAGGTGTGAGTGAGCTTGTGTTAGCATAGTGGGGCAGTCTGTAAGCAAAAAAAAAAAAAAAAAATCTTCAGAAAAAAGGAAATTGCTCCATGAGCAAAGAAACCAAATGAGGAGTGTACACGCTGACATGGTGGTGAAATGTGCTGTATGTCAAAATATCTGCTATTTCCAGGGAAACTAATATTTCAAAATATACTTCCAGTTTAAGTGATAGTGCCACTTTTCCACATACATAATTTTTAATCAATGTAAATTAAAATTTTTGTATTATAAGCTAGCTAAGCTCCAGTTTTCAATACCCTAATCTTCAATAGGGATTAAAAAAATAGAGGCTTATTTCTGTAGCAAGATCTTTCTCCCTAAAGTGCCCCTAAAAAGTAAGATACAGTTCTGTGAATAGGAGATACAACTTTCTCCTGAATGTTTTCAGATAAACAATTTCTAAGAAAAAATTATATTTGCATTTCTGCAGTTTCATGCTATGTCTGCATGTGGCTTCACATTTTCAAACTAGTCCCTCCAGAAAGTTCATCTGGGCGAGGGGAGAGGGTGGAGGGGGAATATTTCTGCTCTTATTGTCATGATATAGACCATGTCTGACTTAATTTTAAATTTGATACAATCTATGTGTTCTCATGCTGTTGTATTAAACTAACAATCACTGTTTATATATGCGATGAAATACTTCCATAAAGAAAATCCTTGAGAGTGTGGCTGTTACTGAGGTATTACTTTTATAGCTGGTCAATCCACATTTCCCAGTCTAACATGATTTTTCAGGAAGACTTTTCATTATCTTCCCTGAGTTTTATAAATAAACTTCTGGGATGTGTTAAACTATCTTTAAGATGACTTTAATATTATTAATTTATTTGGACAATTGAAATGAAAATTGAACCAATATATTGAAAAACAGATTAAAAACTAAAAATTAAAATCTACAGCATTAAGTGCAAAGGATATGACCATGGGTGGGGACGTTCTGAAGCTCAAACCACATGTTTGATTTCTGGCCCTTATTCTGGTTTCATTTATGGACAAGTCCTACCGAACTTGATAGAAAAGTCAGCAAGACTAGAAGTTGCTACTCTAGAAAAAAGAGGGGAGGGAGGAGAGAGAGTCTGATTAGACCAGTAGAAAGAAGCGTGCTGTCAGCAACTTTTTGCTCCAGCTTGGAAGTCTATTGTAATATCAATTCACATATTTGAACAGTAGTAATTTGTGCAGTACATGAGTCTGTTCCTCACACTGTTACTCTCTAGATAGAGTTATGGCAGTAACTTTAGATAATGTTACATGTTGTGTAAATACAGCAAAATATTATTGTGCCAGCAAAGACTCATAAATACAAGAATTATGATAGCAACAACACTATTACTCTTTGCTAATAGAAAAGATTGTGGGTTTGCAGATTTCCCTTAGAGCTGAAGCTTTCAGAGTTCCCTGTGTTGCTATTTATGATTGGCAATATGATGAATCTTCCTCAATCAACTTTGCGATTAAAGATGTCAGAAAGTATGTGTAAATTCACAGCATATTTTTTAAAGGTAATATAATTCCTGTTTCCTACTTATGGAATGTCTGCTAATTCTACCAAGTACCTGCAAAGACCTGCAAAGCCCAAATTAGTGAAAGGAGAATGGAAATAATGCTGATATGTGAAGATCTTCTTCACCTCCCAGTACAGTGTATAGTTCCTTACAGTCTTCAAATCAGAGAATCACTTAGGTTAGAAAAGACTTCTTGTAATAACTTTTCCACAGATGTTAGTATGAAATCACTTCCGGGGCGGGAGGAAGTCATTTAGAGGTAAAGTTTTTGGCCAGCTATCAGCACAAGACCTACATCAGGATAAATATTAGAGCTCACCAAATTTTTTTGCATTATCTTTCTTTGTCAATTGTGTAGTAGTTCCCTACAGCTGCTTGAGTACTCTGGTGTTACAAAAGCAGTTGCATTCTTTTCTGTTTAACTGATCTAAATGAGTGAAAATTGAAATAAACACTGCTCAACAGATTAATTTATATGTTTTATAGTCTTGTGAGGGAAAAAAAAAAATGGAATCACAGTCACATCCAAGATCTGATGACTTTGAAGACAAGGTACTAGTTGGATTCTTGCAGATCAGGAGCAAAGCTACCAAGGCAAAAGTTCTCCAGATTGTCCTACAGCAATTCTTGAGCATAAGTTTCTCATTTGGTGTTAATTCACTGTACTCGCAGGCCTGGTACCAGGAAGCAATGCTCCCCTGCAGGAATTAATGCCTGGAATTTCTGAATGCAGGATCTATATGTGAAAAAGTGTTCCTGTTTGAGTTTTTCCTATTTCTTTTTCAATGTGTGAAGCATGTTTTTGATAGAATAACTAGTCGCTTCCTGCATCTATTTTTGGGAATTGGTAGGGAGCTTCAAAACTATAGTGTATGTATTTTTAAGACCATGTCTTTGTAGTAGCTTTGATGATAGATCAATGTGGCTAAAAGCTATTCTTTTGAGAATCATTATCTACTTTGCTACGGATGCTGTATGTTAGGCACTAGCTTATTCTGGCTGCAGCAGTGCCAGTAAATACTTTCTGGCTATGTGCTACTTGAACATCTGCTATAACCTGTGAATTACACTGCTTGGCCAACCTCTGTGTTATCTAACCCCTGGGGCCTGAGGCACAAATTCTCCATCTGAGTCTCCTGAGGAAGGCGATGTTTTTCATGGGACCAGGGGAACTGACAGTAGATAATTCTGGCAATGAGAAAGGGCTTGTTGAGCAATGATTTTACAGCTGCTCTGAAGCAACAAGAAGTATCTGTGTGAAGCGGTCGATAGGCAGTGTTGCTCATTGACTGAAGCCATGAAACCTGTAAATTGGAAGAACAGAATTTGTAATTGTTCCATTAAAGTTAGAATACTGTCCTGTACAGCTCCTCCTTTACCCAGTGTTTCTTGCCATAATAAATAGTGTTATTGCTGTTGCTAAGTGAATACTGTCTATGGTAATAGTTGTGGAAAAGGAAAACAGATTTTTCTGAAAAATTCTAAGCTGCTTTATCAGCAAGTTGCTCCTGAAAGGTTCAGGAGGCTCAGTTACTTCTTCAGACTGGTATGATATAATGCAGGGTGTACAAATATCATAGGTAGAAGCCTGATATATATCAACTAACTAATAACAGCTCAGATTTAAATATAAGTTAATTGTATAGCGTATGCATAAAAATGCAAGAAAAATTATATACAACTCTGCTAAATGAGGGAGAGAAAAAAAATACATATAAGCTTAGGTTCAAAGAAAGGGGAGACTAAGACCTATTTTGGGCTCCTGGTAAGCCAAAGTACCTCAGAAATATTTCAGCAGAGAAGAGACCTATCTTGCACTAAAGTACACACATAAAGTAGCATCCAGTATTGCAGTTGCAGGGGAAGAGACTTGCTAATTTTAGTTGTCTGTCACTCTGGGTTTCTGTCTCACAATAACTGAACAGAGAAAAACTGGAATGTTGGTGCTTTCTGACAGTAATAATCAAGCAATGGCATTAATAGCAAATGTTATAGCAACATGCCACAAATCTGCTATTTCTGTTGGTCAGAGACATGTTCCAGGTCAAAGTTCTTAAGATTCTGATTTTATTGTTATTTAGCACTAAACTTTTTTCCACTTATTTTGTCTATACATGTCAATATTTGGATATGTATGCTGTAAACTACGAAATCCTTCGAATCTGGTGTCTGCGTCAGTGCATGAGTATCAAAGAATGTTTAATGGGTCTATAATTGAATCTAAGTAGTAAGAGACTTCTAAAAAATATTGCTTAGAGTTTCTATCCTAATGGGATAAA
Organism: Coracopsis vasa; assembly: GCA_026283785.1. NCBI lineage: Eukaryota > Metazoa > Chordata > Aves > Psittaciformes > Psittacidae > Coracopsis > Coracopsis vasa. Next base: position 9,343 of record JANHGB010029779.1, read on the forward strand.
CGTCATATTTTAACTATTACTCTGTATCAAATCTATTATGCACAGTATTCAGTAATTCCCCAAATCTTGATTTACCCAATTGAAAGTGACCCTGGGCATAAATTCTAAGCAGAGGAAAGCTCTGATTCCTTGATCTTTGGCACTCTTTTGTTGAAACAGAACATGGTGTCTTAAATCAGCAGAATAATTTAGGAATGGTAGATACTGAAACAAGTAATTTTTCTTTCCTGTAATCTGCATAGACTTCAAAATGCCTACAAAGCACAAAGTGCCAGTTCACATAATTTGTTGGCAAGGATAAAAAGAAGAAAGGAAATGATTTCCTAAGCGTGTGAATCAGCCCAGCTTTAACAGATATTTTTCTGTCATGTGCAGCCTGAGGGCTTATGCCTATCTGAGCTTTATTTGACAATTACCACTTGCCAGCATAATTAAATGATAATTTATAAATACTGAGAGAGCATTATGGGGAAGAGCAAATAGGTGCTTATCAGGGCATTGAATAAACTTGATCTGCCTCACTGGCAATTTTCATCTCTTATCTAGGTTGTTAACTGGTCTCCTTTTTCTTTCCCCCTGTTTTGTTTTGTTTAGGTTTGATAGCTGTTGGATTGATTGTATCTACCTGCCTCTATTTCTTATTTTTTTTCACATTCCTAGTATTATTTTTATTCCTACTGCTTTTGCCATCAATATTTTGCAAAATACCAAATAGCAGAAGGAACATCAGTGAGGGTAATATGTGTGCCTGTGTCAGAATGAAAAGAAGATCCACACAATTCATATTTGTTATTTTTTTTGTAAGTTTCCTGATTGTAAATCTCCTGTGTCTACGTATTTATTTATTTATTTACTTATGTGTGTGTGTAATGATTTTTGAGTAAGACGAAGGCACTGATATTACAGTTAGTACAAAGCAGAAAAGCTTCTCCATGGCCCTGCTTAGATAAAAATGATACTAAATATGCATCACCAAAATTCTGTTATGCTCATGCTGGATATAAAAAAGTACCAAGCAAAGAATTTGAAAGATTTCAGGTTTTTTATACCATTAATGTCTCATTCAATGTCCTTGAGCCATTATAAACAGTAGTGCCATTTTGCACAAAAGCATGTTAGAATATGGGTGGGAACACATATTGGTGCTGGGCAATCTAGATAAAGCAGTGCAGGAAAAATCCTCTATTTGAATGGAAACAAATCAGTTGAATGGCAAAAAATTGAATTTCCACGCCTTTTGAAAAGCATGTACAAGGAAGAGAAGGGGGTGGGGAAAGCAAGACACATTAGTGGGTCACTAGGAGATTGAGTTTTTGACCCATCATAAAATTAAATAATTTTAGAAACTTGTGATTGGAGTTATATTGGTTTGAGTGAACAGCTAAGCCACCCCTTTACAGGAGAATGAAAAAATAAAGGGCTTCTGTGTTTAAGGTTGTCAATTTCTCAAATTATTCAGCATTTACTGCTTATAAATAGTAATTATTTGCTTTTTCCCCTCCAGAGCTGAAAATTATCTTTCATATTCAAATATTTAAATATACAGTACTGTAGCTGGGGCACAAAAATTCCTAATGTCAGAACAGATTTTTGTACAAGGAATAATTTGAAAGTGGGGGATTAGTTTCCACCTTTTGAAACACAGTGCTTTCCGTAATCTTCAAACATTATTTAGGATAATGGAAGCCATCATCCTGGTTCTCAAATGTTAGCACTTCCATTAGAATTTGCTGCTACCTCTTATTTTTTTATATTAAAATACAAGGCTTAAAAGGTATTATCTTACTAAAGGAGGGCAATTGTAGAGATGATTTGATTGAATAAAGGAAAAAGCTGTACAGGCCTTTTAAGATCAAGGATGTATTGATGGAAAGCTATCATTAGAGACAATTAATGTTCTCCAAGGGAAGAAATTGATTATGGACAGAGATGGACCCTAAGGAGCAGATATGTCTTAATGCTCTAGGGCCTTAAGGATTATACATTCCAATCACAGCATCTGTATTTTAACCCTTTGTAGGGGTTGGAGTGGAATCTAATACTTAAGAAAACTCTGCATAGAGTTTAACCAGAGGAGCATGTGCATTTGGTGGCTGACTGACACATACTATTTCTTTAAGCATGCATTTTTTTAGCAGGTATCATTCTGCCTAATAAAATGTCTGACTTTCTACATGTGATACATAGTTTTGGATCATTTTAAGTTGTAGAAACACAGTCCTGGTGTAAAAGGAAACTAGATGCAAAGTAAAAACTTTTAACATTACCGTGCCACGGTTAGTGTGTATTATGACAGAGAAGATATTTCTGTTGTCTAAAGCTAACTGTTGAGAAGACGTGGGTTTTCTTTTTTTCTTTTTTTTCTTTTTTTTTTTTTTTTTTTTTGATGAGGAGGAGAAGGAGGAGGAGGTAGCATCCTTTAATAAAGGTTTTTAAAATTGTGTTCCAGGGTGGACTTGAGTTAGAGATGTGTGGGTTCAGAAACTAAGTGTTGCCATTCTGTGTCTGAGGAAAAATACTGAGGAAGCAGTCCCAAAATTGTTGCTCTGAGCAGCAGAGCCAGTTCACAGATGGGCTGTTCTATCATGTCAGTTTTCTTTGGCTTAGTTCTCAATGAAGGCAAATATTTGGCATACGCACTGAAGTTTGTTTTTTAACTGGCTAAAATATAAATGCCCAGAACTGAGCAGCACAGTATTTTCTCACCACCTCTGAAGACGAAGATCAATTGCAGCATATTGCAGCAGCGCTGTGCCAAAATGAATCCTGCCATATCTTCACTTCTTTATCAGAGTTGGGGGCACATATGACTTCCCTTTCTAGAGCATGTGAATGCCTGCCTGTGCTGGTACACAGTCCAGTGGGGAGGGGAAGTAACAGGGGCTTGATTTGTCTTAAATGCTGTCAACTCATTTGCATTCTCTTCAGATTTTTATTTTTTGGTTTGGGATTTTTTTTATCCTTAATTAAGGAAGCCTTATCTCATAAAGCTGAAACTTTGCGGAGAAAACAAGGAAATACTTTTCTTTTTTTTTTTTTTTTTTCATCTCAGTGTTTCAAACTTGCTTAGAACTAAAATGGTGTAGCTAAAACCATCATTTGCATCATATTTGTGGAACAGACTGAGAAAAAATGTTTCTCTGCAGCTTTGATTTTTTTTTTTATATATATACTTAGTGTGTAGTATTTTGATCATACATGAAATAGTATTACTTGCTTTTAATATACTTCATCACATATTTGTTGATATGCAGGTAATCAAATTTATTTCCTGGAGAGATTTCTAATTGGTTTTATGATCTAACTTTATTTCAGCTGACCAAAGATATTTGAATATATTGTACAGGACAGTTACATAAAAAAGTAACTTGATAAATTGTACTGAAGTATACCACTTTCCCCTGGTTCGTGTGTATGTGTAGATTGTTAACATTGTGCTGCCCTGAAGAACAGTATGTAGGTTTCAATGAATAATAGTGTGATATGGGCAAAAAGAATAATACTATAATTAATAGGGTAAGTCCAACTTTTATACAGATGAATAGATGAGTCCTATTGTAGAACAGTGCGTATAGGAAATGCTCCTTTGGAGACCACATGTAACATGCTTGGCAGGACTAAAAAGATTAAAATAAGAGACTGGAATAAACAGAAAGCTCAAATACAAGTGAGGAGATGCAGGGGGAAACAGGTGATTCTAGAAAGGACCAGTGCTTATTCTGCATGCTGTAATTTTTAAAATTTGGTATTATTTTTAACTACTGTCTGGAAGACAGAATCTTTTCCTCTTCTCTATCCCTGCCTTTCCTTCCTGTGCATCAATAGGGAAATACCGAAATCATGAGACTGAGAATGAGAATGTAAATGAATATTAAATACACTGAACAGAATCAGCTTTCACCTGGTTTGTTTTTAGTGGGGTTTTTTTGTGTGTTTGTTTTTTTTTTTTTTCTCCAAGTTGTGAGCACTCTTTAATTACAAGGTAAAAAATAAATAAATAAAAAAGCCCACACATTTAAGCCTGGTAACATATGTTGTTGTCAGCATGTATTTAGCACCTCCAGAAATGAACATGGAGCATATGACAGCCCATAGGTAGAACACCCACTGCGCTGACTGGGGGGACTGTCAACAAATTTTACTTCGTTAATTTTTTCTTATTTTAAAAAGAAATCCAAGGAAAGGAAAGGAAATTTAATAGCACAGGTGTTCTGAGCATCGTAGAAAGAAGATGCGATGGGGAAGGGGCCGTAACAACTTTCTAATGAAAGCTATTGCCCACATGACTGAAATTGCTTTTTATTATTACAAATTAAAATCATGAGGTCCAATCCTACAAATATTTATTAGTAAATTTGTCAAGACTGTTACGAGTGTACCCCTGCTTATATTTCTGTCTACTCCTGTATATCTTTCTTCTTTTAAGCCCCCTTTTCTCTTTGTTTCTATTTCTTATTTTAATCTTCTTACACAATCCAAGCACGTTATTGAGATTACGCAGGGAGGAGGCAGGCACTAAGGTGAGGCTTTGCAGGATTGGTCCCCCAGTGATTACGATATTATTGCTTCTCCTGCAAAATGCAACTTCTGCAAGGGCTGCTGACGTGTTCTCCTTTGTGGATTTGCCAGCAGGTGTTGCTGTGCAACTTGTCACCCACCCTGCTCAGATGGTGAAAGCTTATTCTCCCAAGCTATGACACCAACAGTCCTGTAACCTTCTGGACTGTTCCTCTAATAAAAATGCCTCAAATATAAACTCTTGATGCATCAAGTGCCTGGAAAAAATATAGGCTGGTTTGAATTTTGACATTTATCTTTATCCAGAAAACTGCAATAATTTTATTCAGGCTAAAAGTTGAATGTGATTTTGGTGGAGGGAAAGTAATGAAAAGAATTGTTGAAATACTGTTGTAAACAGCATCTGTTTTAATGACATTTCCACTGATAAGTGGTTTTATATGTTAGAGATTGTGGCTAGTGAGACTATTGGAGTCTTTCCTCTGATTTGGTGCACTTTGTATCAAATCTCTATACCTGGATAGAGAAAGAGGGTCTCCAGTCCAAATGTTTGCGATTAAGAATATGAACTTGAACCAGGACAAATGAACATGTTTTTTCTTAGAAGTGCTCAAACGAAATTGATGGTATAAAAAAAAAAAAATCATGAAAAGACCTTAGTTACACAATTCCTATGCAAACAGCCATGTAACCTGTCAAATATACTTCAGCTTTGTGTTAGCAGGACCATCTGTCCTAACGGCACAGCTTGTTCAGCCTTCTTGTCATTGGTCTCTGCCTGGATTGCCGAAAAGGAATCCACTTGTATTCACTTGTCTTTTTTGGTGGATATTTGTCCACTAGACTGAAACTGAGGACAAGTTGTTGAACTATCACCAGAGGATAATTTCTTGGTCTTTAGATTTGGTTCTAATAAAACCAACAAACTGCATTGTTGTTTCTGTGTCTGCACATGGTGTGAGGGTTTTTATTCTAGTATCTGTCTTGTTAATGTTTGGTTTTGACTTACTAAAATATCTTGCACTCATTTCGGTGCAGACAAAGTAAACTACAGAGGGAAAAAAGATCTAGCTAGTTAGGAGCAGAGATACATTTTCCTCCTTCATGTAGGAGGTGGAGTCAAAGCCTGAGTGTGTTTCTTGGATGCAATGCCTTTTCAAGAGAGCCAAGGGTTTTCCTTTCCCCTTCACAGGCCAACAGTGGCTCCCTGGACTTTACTGCTATGACATCTCACTCCTAATGGATATGTGAGTCCTCCTTGCTCTTGGGACTTAGGCTGGTACTTGGTGTGTTCCCAAAAGATCTCAGAAGCCACTGGAGTCTCCTAAGGATCTGTATTAAGGAAGCTCAAAGATGTGTGTTGCAGAGAAGTGTTGCCTGGACCGAGCTTGTAACTGACACAAAGCAGATGATGTGACCTGTATGTTCAAAGATTGAGATGCTAGACAACTGTATGGGAATATGTCTGCTGTCCCTGATACAAACCCACCCAGAGCAAGAGTGAGGAAGGCTCTTATTTTTTCATTTCACGAGCTTTGCCCAAGTGTCCTGGCCAAGCCTTACCTGAGGGGCAGAATAAAAAGTTTCTGACAGTATTTCTGCTGCTCAGATCAGTTCATCATCCCTAATTCAAAGTACGTATTAATTCTTCTTAAAGCAGTTAATTGTTTTGCGGAATGCAGAATTTATCTTCCAGCTAGGAAGATAAATTGGACTGGCTTGAGGCTTTTTTTTTGTGGGTGGGGGGTGGGTGTTTTGTTTTGTTTTTTAATTTTGGTTTGGTTTGGGGGGTTTTGGGTTGGGTTGGTTTTTGGTTTATTTTTGTGTTGTTGTTGTTTTGTTGAGGGGGGTGGTTCCTGTTACTAGTATATGTTGTAGTGTTAGACACCAAATTCAGGACAAAATCGCAGCTTTAGTAACTCTGGTGCTCCAAGCTTCTCCTAGAAGAAAGGTAGAAAATTGACATCTGACTTGCGATGCTGAAAAAACCATGCAGAAGTAAATCCATTAAGGCCAGGTGGGTTTTATTGGTGTTGAGCTAAACAAATACTTTGAGTAATACAAAGATAATGTATAATGTAGTTCTTTAATAAGAAACTGGAGCAAGTTTATAGAAGCTTTTTTGCTGTGGTGTCAACTGGGGTTCCAGTCTGACTCATTCAGGAAGTGTAGAAAATATTGTTAATGAATATGTAACACATAAGCTCATATTTCATATATTCAAAATAGTCTGTGAATGCACAGAGTGTTTTGCTACCGAATAGGTAGGCAGCAGAGCCTATATGAGGGAACGACAGCACTTCGAGGCCTGAGGTGTGACAGTTTAAGCCCGTTTGAAAAAAGGAAAATATATTTAATGGTTCCTGCTTGCAAGGCTACAATGAGCAGCATAAAATGTTACAAACTGAAATCCGTTACTGCATTCTGAGGAGCTGTTGGTTGTGTAGTAGCAGTACAGATACTTGTGGCTGTGTATGGGAGAGGCATCTGTATCCTCACTGCTTCAGCAGGGCCCCAACACCTCGGAGTGGAGGTTAGCCAGTGTTTTGCTGGGGTCCCAGAGGGGCTATCAGTGTAACGAGAATCTGTTTGCAGTAATCGGTGGCAGCCTTGACAGAATGTTCCAAACCATCTGCTCAAGGGGATGGCGTTAACTCTATCAAATCCTCATATTTTAAGAACACTGATCTCCGGACCCAGGAGGATTGGTGACAGGGAGTTCTTGCCAAGCCTGCATTAGGCTGCCTTCATCTCATCACCAAATACACTAATGCCCCCTAGACAAGATGCAAAATATGTGTGAAATTAAAGAAACAGAAGTATGGAATGGAGGCATAACACACAGAAACTTTCCCACTTTCTGTCAGTGATTCAGACCTCTTTTTTTAGTTATAATACAAATATTTTCTTCGTCATGCAAGCATACTTTTAATAAAAAATTAATCATCATTCACTGCAGAGATATAGGGAACATGGGTTTACCTCTTCTTTTAAATGGAGTGATTGGAATATACATACAGGCCTTTTGGTAACTGTGTTGCATCTCTGAGTTTAGAATTTTCTGGCTTTGGGAAAATTGTCTCATTTTTAGCAAATACTGAGCTGGTTAACTGCTTTGTGCAGAAAATGCTGATAGTTTTAACATCATATTAAGAAAGAGCTAATATTTCGCCATGAGTGTTAAGGGCACAAAACATTACTTTGCATATCTCCTTAAACCTTGCCTTCACATGTTTCTTTCATTCAAAGTATTCTGAACATTATAGAGAATGGATCGTGTGTGTGAGGTTACTCACAAGGGTTAGGTTTAGCCTAGTGATACTAATGTCCCTTGGCTTCTTGTGTTGCCAGTGGGGAGAGATGGAGGGGCAGAGAGGTTCCTCCAGGACATCCCTAGAAGAGTGCATCTTTTGCCTTTTTCCACAGCATGAGTAGGGAAATCAGCCTCGTCAGGCCTTTGTGAATACCTCCTTCCTCTTAATGCACAAGTCATCTCCCTGACATCTGTAGAAGTACTCTTCTCATCATCTTTGTAGTATTAGAGGAAAATATTGCGCTTGGTTTATGTGGCAAGGTTGGGTGGGGGAATGCAGCACCTGTGAAAAAGGGCTAGGAGCTAACCTTATGTGAGATAGAGCTAGCTCCAAAAGGGGCCCACTGCTCATCAGGGATGTTGGTGGTGCCTCTGTGAAAACACATTTAAGAAGGGGTAACAAACACAGCTCAACAGCTGAAAGAGAAAGGAGTGTGGGGAGGGGAGGCAGACAGCCAAATTTAACCCTCTGTACAAATGTATCTCTTAATGTGATGGGGTCAGACCAGAGCTCCATATAGCCCAGCATTGTGTTCCCTTTGGCACTTGGTAGCATACAGGAAGAGAATGTAACAGCTAGGTAAGATATATGTGACTCTTTCCATGATGTTCTCCTCTGAGTGACACAAGGCTCAAGCATTGTATCCAGACTGTGGTATTTGAAATAGTAGAAACCTTTCTTCCATGGATGCATTCAGTCACTTTTTCCTTTTGAAAATCAGAGCTTATATGTGGTGATTACTTATGTAATTTAATTAGATTGATAACATATGTCCTTTGTGTGTTTAAAAACTGCTACCTGATATTTTTATTAAAGACAACTTTGCTTTTTTGTATTGAGAGAAACAGTGGCTAATAGTTCCATCCTTCCTGAGATTCATGACCATACCAGTCTCAGTGAGGCCAAGATGTTCCAGACAGGACTTTATATGTGTGTTTATCTGCATTGCTTTTCTCTTTGCAATATCTTCTGAGAAGGATGGTCAAGCTGTGGATACATAGTAGATTTATGTGGTAGCAAAATTATATTTTCTCATATTCTGAATGCATTTGCTAGTAATTCAAATATTGTTTGCCTTTTTACTGTTAGTTGAGCTCTGAGTTGAAGACTAGGGTACAACTCAGTAATTTTGTGTTTGAGTTTCTTCAGAGTGCTTCGTTGAACTTGAAGGAGACTTGAAGGAGAAGCTCAACAGTTGGAGTTGCTTCAAATGGCCATTGGGTGCCAAGGTGCCTTTATAGTTATTTTGAATCTTAGAAGAAATTTCAGCAGCTCTGAGCACTATAGTATAATCCAGAATACAGTACACGAAAATGCATAAATGGGGATATTGCAAACATAGTAAATAACTAAAATTTTATCCTTGGTCCCATTTTAGTTACTTTTGGATTCCCTTTGGATTCAAACCTCGAAGACTTACCAGTTCTGTTCATTAGCATGACCGTGGTGTAGATCTAACAAATACTGCTGTTTGTTCTTTCCCATTTTCTTGAGAAGTGTTAATCTGAAAAATTTTATCATTACTGGAGTACATGGGGTGTAGTTAGCAGGTCTTTTATCTGCTTAGAGACGGGGGATAGGGGAAGTGGTGACACCTAGGAAAAAAGTAGGTGAACTTTTCATTGTACTACCTGAATTCTGTGATACTTACGTGCTAAACATCACTTGTGGTGTGCGAGTTGTCATTCCAGCATATTGCAATCAAGTATGTAGAATAAGACTTGTTATTATCTTCTGAGCATGTGTTTTTCTGCTGATCTGGAAAAAAAAAATAATGACAAGTAGGAAATTCAGTGTCATTTGTTTTGTTGGTTTTGTATTTGGGGGGAGATAAAAGGGAGGGAGACACTGTTTTACTGGAGGAAGTTCTTGAGGACATTTGCTAGTCCCTTTAGTGCATCTTGTCTTTTACACTTGCTTCACTGAATACAGTCCCTTGTAGCTTGTTTTTTCAGCTGCTTCACTGAGTACACACGTTGTATTTCATCTTCTATGGCTGCCTCATTGAGCTTCTCTGTATCTCTTCTGTTAATCTTCTGTCCTGCCTTGGCCACCCCTTCATCTCAGCAATGTACAGAGAAAGTGATTTCCAGCAGTTATGAATGACAGTTCTTCAATAATGATATATAATACTAGCACTTGTTTAATTATGATTGTATTCCTGCATTTATGTTAAAGATAAATATATGTGGTTTTCCACTGTCCAGATTAGCACTCTACCCATATTCTACTTAAACTGCTCCCTTTCCCACAGAAAAAAATGAAAAGTTCAGAAATACTTGGAATGAAGGATAAATATTTTAATACTTTTTCAAAAAGTTTGTTGCAGGAATACATGAAATGAAAAGAGCAAATACACGCACGGTCTATCAAGCAACTATTATTACACATCTAGACAGTTGAGGGTACTTGAAAGAATGCTGGTAGTAAATGGTATTCTAAAATTTGGCTAATCATTCAGTCATCTTTTTGCTGTAAAGAACAAACTTTTTTGGGTTTTGCTTGTATTTCTAGATAGTTCAGATATAGTCTGGAGTACTAAAATATAATTGTTAATAGATCTTATTGCAGATTAGAGAATACTTGAATTAGGTTTCAATGAATGTCTGCTTTCACTTTTTTTCTATACTTTTCATGTTAACAAATAAATTTTCCATGCATAGTTCCTTGAAAAAAAGAATAGAGAATTTAAATTTACCAAATAAATAACTCAGAAAATAGTTCTCTAGATGGAAACTCATTAGATGTTCATGCTGAAATCCTCTGTGTGGAGCGAATATGAATAAGCTGCCTGACCTATGTACTCCATCAAAATAGCACAAAACTAAAATTCAGTCCTAGAATTTTTTTTAGGGCCTGAACTTGAATCTTACACACCCACCATATTTATCAAGACGGAAGTTGATATCCCTTGTGAAATGTGTAGAATTCAGTTCCGATTCTATTGATAATTGGATATTTGGAAAAAACCATGGTGGGAAAAAGAGAACCGAAATGATCAATAACACAAATCCCTCTGGGTTTGTGTAAAAATTTTCACAGTACAAATTGTCAGTCTTTCAAGTATGTTAAAGTTTTGAGTATTCTAGAGCTGTTGTGCGATCTCTTTCTCGGTACGTAAGTCATTGCTTAATACTTATTTACTCTTATGTTTTTTCATTCAATAAGATCTGTATTTAGAGGATTTTTAGATGGAAGTAATTTCTTTGAATTAGTTGCACTGATGATTTTGAGAAGCAGATTATTTATAGAGCCAACATGTTGACACACTATCAACCGTTTAAAAGAAAAAAAAAAGACTAATAAGGTTAATTGTCATATGAACCCTCCTCTGTAGTCTGCAATCTGTAGGCTTTGATTGTTTCTCTGGGGGAAACTCTGCCCAGATGGTATTTTCCTCAAGGCTCTGACCCACAAGAGGCCTGTGGAGATGGAGAACAAGGTGCATCTCTGCAGACTAATTAATTTACTATTATAGCACCTGTTCCAGAATAGATAGGGCTGGAAAGGAAAACAGTCCCTGGGCACAGTGGTAGGCTCACTGGTAAATGGATTTGAGCTGATTATATTAAGCTGATGCTTTGATCATCTAAAGGCGTTAAAATGGAAATATGTTTTTGCTGGCTGTTGGCCTCTATGTGAGTGCAGTTTGTATTATAAGTGAGCAGTAAGGAAAAAGCTGTTTTGGACTCAAGCAAATAGGTTTTTAAAAGTGCACAAGAAAAGTGCACTCCTCCGAATTTCAAATTCAGAAGTATTAACACGCAGGATCATTTGCACTTGAAGCATTTCCTTAGATATTTCAGTATTTTGTTCATATTCTACTAAGTCATCAGTATTAAACCCTAGAAACCCACCCATTTTCTGTCACCCATAGGGTGTCAATACATATTCTTGACCTGGATTAAAATATGTTTAGAGTCCTTAAGGAATTGAATTATATTTGTAGGAAATAGAAGTAACCTCTTCAGTAAAATCTTGACAAACTGTGCAATTAAATGCTGATCGAATGGTAACAGGCAATGGCAAATCCTTGTGTAAACATTGCTGGATAGTAAGTGGATTTACAATGTGTTAATCTGTACTCACTTTCACTTTATTGCCATTTGGATTCCCAGAAGGATTAGCTTTAATTTTATTGGCCCTATGAGGCTATACTGTTATTTCCCTTTTCAAACCAACTCAGTGATTTTTTTTTTTTTTTTTTTTTCTTCAATTATTTAGCAAGTATGACTCCTATGAGCTGTAGGGTAAAATTAATTGACCCTTCTGATTGAAAGGTTAAAAGTGTGTGTAATTAAAGTCCTGATAAATAATGCTTTCTTTAAAGTAGCAGCAAAATTTCGTGCTAAATAATGCTTTCTTTCAAGCTGCAGCAAAATTACAACAAAATATATCAAAGCTTAATAGCATATATGGTATTAATGCATAAGGCAAAAGTGTTCTCTCCATCAAAATTATAGAAATGTTTCAAATTCTTATACATTATTTTAAAAGCAAATTTACATGGTGATTGCATCATAAGTAGATTTATTGATATGTTATCGTAAAAATGGTAATATCCTGGTAACATATGCTAAGGAGCAGGAACAGGATGCTGTATGTTTGTGTGATTTGTTTTAACAACAATACGGTACTCAAACCCCTCATGGATTAATAAAATTCAGTGTAACTTGTCCAGCTTCTTTAAAAAAAGTTGTCTCCTAAAGCAGTTTGTGGAGTTAGTTGACATTGTTTGCAACGAATAGCAGAAAGAGAATGGAGAATCTTAAAGAAATAATAGAAATATGTTGATAACTAAAATGTTAGCACTTCTTGAGAATCAGGAGAGTAAAATAAGGCAAGAAAGATATTTAACCCCTTAAAGGGAGAAGGATCTTGCACCAACCACTTTGGTTTGGGTTGTGGGATGAAGGAGGTGGCTTTCATAACAGAGTCTGAGTTGGTGGGTGAGACTACTTCACAACCAGTCAGACTGATCTGAATGGCAGCGTGTTACAGTTAACTTTCTAGTTAGTACTGGGGCTCTGCATTTTGATGTTAAATTTTGCACTGAACTGTGGTAAATGCACAAGGTAAACATGAAACATAAAGGTTGGGTTAGATTGTTAATAAAAACTGAAGGCCAGAATTTGAGGTTGATCTTAGCACTTCCTTTGTTCAGACTTAATGATTCCAACTGAGCTACTTGAATCAATGGCAAAGCTTCTTTGACTTTGAAAGGAAAAAATCTATGTTTTGCAAGATGATAGGATAATTGAAAAAATATATTAAAGGCATTTTCAAAAAACTATTAGGATATTACTAGTTATTTTTCCATTAAAAAAAAAAGTCCCAAATTAATTGTATTTTGAATCATACATTCTGTTTGTGAATATATTTTTGTCTTAATTTTTTGTGAGGTTTGCTTTTTTGTTTGTTTTGGGGTTTTTTTGTGTGTGTGTGGTTTTTTTGTTTTGGTTTGGTTTTTAATAAAGATGACTATCTGAAGATCTACAAGCATCTTCCTGTAAATATTTGTGCTGAGGATAGCAGCACATTTTTGTTTAAATAGATAAATTCTGAAAGAAAAGTGTTAAAATATTCCCAAACAGTCATCAGTTAGTTGACTATAGAGCAGATGATAAAATATGGACTCTAAATTTGGTGTTCTGAGCTCAAACTGGACTATTCTGTAAGTGGGAATCAAGGGTAGATACTGGGAAACCGATCAAGCTTGGGACAGCTCATGAGACTCAAAAAAGGTCGAGTATGGAAAAAGAGTACCACCACAGATTTGTTTAGAATGAAGGATAGCACATAATAAGATTTTGATCAAGTAAGATTAAAGCTATTTCCCATATGCTTTTGTTTTGCCATAATTTTGCAACTTTGAGCAGCAAGGTGCTGCATGAGAGCAATTATAAGTAACTTAGAATAAAGTAATTAAAATACCTAATTACTGTGCAAAGGAAGAATCTATTAAGTCTGGAGTCTGAATTCTCAGTTAATGCTCAGAAAGATCATTGAAATGGCTGAAACTCTCAAAACTTTGACAACAAAATTGCTTCCTGTGCTTGTCCATCTAGTTAACTCTGTAAAGATGGAACCCTAGTGAATGCATGGATTTGTATATGCATCACTTAACTAACCTAAAACCTCTTTCTCCCAAGCTTCCTTGTCCTCTTCTGTTTTCCTTCTATACTTCCTCAAGTTTTAAATATTCTTTTAAAATATGTTGCGTCTCGTCAGAAAAGAGAGAACAAGTAAAGTGTCTCTCTTTCTCCATCTGTTTCATCAGATACACTAAGAAACAGGAGATTGATCATATTTATTCTCTATTTGCTACAAATGGCTTCCAAGCCCCATTCCACTTCAGGGTTTGACATGCTATTTCTGCTGTTGGCTGTTGCCTCAACATTCTTTTTGCTGACCAGCAGTGTCTTCTGAGCACCTTCTCCATGGGCAGAGGAGGAGGAATGTCCCTGTCAGTATGAAATATTTGTGCTACATTTTTGCGCTCTTAAAAATAGCAGGAGATTGAGCTGCTTTTTAAAAACCCAAAAGTAGGCTCTTGAGATCATCAGTCACCCAAAGAAATGGAGATTTTGTCAGATACATGGACAAGTGAGTTGAGAGACTGCCAAAATATTAAACCATAGAAAACTAAAAATAGGCACAAACACCAGACTAGACGCTTTCCTCTGTTATGATGAAAAGTATTTACAGAAAATTTAAAGTTTCTGTTTTCACAGAGAAGTAATTTTTAATCTGAAGTCTGCAAAGCAAAAAGTATACCTAGAATAAAACAGTTTAGGAAAGAGAAAACAAACAGAATTATGAGAATTCCCAAGGCAGAATGACTGATAGAGACGTGGCAAATAAAGAAACATCTGGTGAAGGCAATGCATCTGCTTGTGGGCTTAATAACTGCTATAGCTGCAAAATCAGCAGGTATTAGGTTGTTAGTGCTCTTTTGGTTTTTTTTTTGTATTCTACTTATTCTATTTGATAGAACAAGGAGTGACAGGTGACTGAGAGCAGAGCGCTTGTTATGAAGATTTCCAGTGGATTGTTTTAAAGGTACTGAAGCAAAATGTCAGTTAAATTTACTCAAAACTTTCTGTGATGTTCGTAGCCTTTGGCACTGTTAGGTACAAAGCATGAAAATGCTTTCAAAACTATCCAATAATATACTTAAACAGCATTTTTAATTTCATACAGTGTGAAGCACTCTTAGTGCAGAAGAAGCAATCTTTCTGAAAGTGATGATGAACCAGGAAGCTGGGCATGTGAAAGATATTTATGTGTCATGGTTTGTCCAAAAAAACCACCTGACTGGTGTTTGTTTTCAGTTATATGTGCACTGAGCCAGAAATTATGGGGGAGCAGCATTTGTAGCCACTGCATCTCCCCAGATAGTTAGACTTGGTGTCTGTATATTAATTTTAAATGGGTGACTCTGTCATCTCAGTCATAAGCAGAGATGGAAGTATTTTTAAAGTTCAAATTGATCAGTATAAGGCATGCTTATTTTGTAAATCAGAAGCTCTTTGCTGAACAGTACTAGGCCAGCCTCTTGCTTCACTATATTTGAAGTTACAGTGATCTTCACAAATTGATACTTGGGAGGCTATTTGCAGTGTTCCATGAACACATATGTATTAATTAGAAATCTTTATTAAAACTAGTTCATATTCAACCAGAATTCTATGACACACACACTTTAAAAAGCATGACACTGGCTGTTTTTTTCTTCTATATGCATACCGGACGAAGAGTATTATAACAATGTATTGCTGTTACTCTGGTTTGATATTTATTACCCAATTATTTTCTGCTGATTAAAAGCACTATTCAAGCTTTTTTTAAAAAGCAGGATTTTTTTTTTTTTTTTTTTTAATATGAACTTGATGTTGTAAAAGTGCCAGACTTTCTGAAGTCTGGGGTTAGTGGTTAGAAACACAAATGACCTCCAAGCAGTGACAGTGTGGACTGTGAGCCCAACAACCTTGTTGATATAGGGACAACACCTGTCTGTTGCCCAGTAGAGTTCACTTTGCTGGCTGTCACTGTACATTGCTGCCATGTGAATTAAAAAAACTAACTTATCCCCTCTCAGTTTTGGATGCTGGTATGAAAAGCTGAAAAGACAGGAAAACTACTTCAGTTATTTATATCAATACTAAACGGAAGCATAAAGGAATTGGACAACAGGGATGTCTGTACCATTAAAGGACAATCAACCAAACTGGTCTGAGGAGTAGATGAATATAGAAGTTTCATGCTCCCATTTAAACTGATGCCACAGAGAGAAAGCTACATCTTTTCTGTCCACATTCACCCAGAAATGTACTAGCTGTGAAATGCTACCCCTTAGAAATTTAGTTATTTAGTGAGAATATGTTGTTGGCACCATATTGGTTGGTTCTGCTTGGTGAGAATTTTATAGAAGTGTATTTCATTCTCTGAAACAGTGAGAACCAAGACATCTGGGTTTTGTGCAGTTCTATTAATAATATACTGAGCATCAAACAAAAAATATCTTCTGAGAAGTATGAGCTATGGGAATTATATTAATCTCCTGAACTGGAACTGTAGAGGCTTAGAAAGCTTAAATCAAGGGCATCCAAATTTTGCCCAACTGAGGGCTGTATTGGCATCATGTCTGGAGCTTGAAAGTTGAATCTTATTGATTATTGCTGCCTCCTCTTTAGCGTGGAGCTGCAGCTAATGGAGATAAGCTCAAAACTAGAAAGTTAAACTTTCCTGGTACCTGCACTAGAGTTTGGGAATTTTTTTTTATTTATTTTTTTTATTAAAATGTTTTGCGTATGCATCAGAAAACACCGTTAATCTTCTTTTCACCTCTCAGTAGTTTTCATGTTCCCTCATTTCAGGATATACTAGCTTGGAATCTAAGAATCAAGCTGGTTTCTTTCTGTCTAATGTGTCAACAACAGCAATAAAGTTTCTGCATGCAAAATTGAGGTGATGTAATCTAACCTGTGCCTGTCCTTTCACATATAGAACCCACTGCAAATTGTGAAGATTTGGTTTCTAGTGACCAGTTCTGACAATGCATAAAATATCTTACAACAAGCAACTGGTAACAAATTAACACGGAAATTCTTTAATTTTAAGCATTGACTTTAGCAGGCTTCTTTTTCCCTTCTTGCTTGTAGCAAGACTTGTAGCAGTAATATCATACAAGATCATCTTGCAATTGCAGTATACTAGTGCTTATGTTGAACTCCGCACCAGGACTTTTGTATTGAACCTGATATTTCACAAAGGAATATTTGTTTAAACAAAAGTATCGTTTTTTTCATGGCTCTTTCCATAACATAATTTTCCTGCCATTCCACATTCACATATTAAGACATATAAAACCGTGTCCAAAGTGTTCTGTGTTCTAATAAGAACAGCTAGATTAACAATTTTAGACTGTAGATTAATGGGAAGAGAGTTCTCTTTCCCTAGTCTCATATAATCATTTCTACCATAAACTTAGTGTGGTTTTTTATAACTTAGGTATGAATTTGTAACTACAAAGCTTCTAGAGCTTTCAGTAATTCGTTTGGGTTTTGGTTACACACACACGCAAAAATTTCACTTGTGGTACATATACCCACATGCACCATATCTCGGATTACATCTGTTGAATGCATTAGTAAAAAGCTTTCCTTTACTTAGGACAGTAGTTTGCATTCTTTGGGTCTCCAAGAACAATTTTACTGCAGGTAATTAGGAAGCACATTCTGGTCAAATATTAGAACAAATTGCGTGTGGGTATCTGATCAACCCACCAGTCTGCTCCTTACATTTGTTATTGTTTATTTTCAGTGACACAATATTTCTGTTAAATTTTTACATTACATGAAAAATATATCTACTATGACTATTATACTGAAGCTTAGATGCTAAACATATGGGGCAATAGAGAATGCTTATTGAAGTAATCCCACAGAAAGTAATTTTTTGTTCCTACAAGATTTTCCTTCTTATTTTGGTAGGTGAAAAAATAGGGAGGTGCATATCAAATAGCCATTTAAGACAGCGGGATGATTTGAGCAGATGGGTGGGGAAACATTTATTTTATTTCAAATAGAGAAAGTTGCTTTATGTGCAGGTGGATTGCAGAAGGTTTCCCTCTTCTAAGGCCCATCTGGGAAGTTAGTTTAGCTCTATTGATGTTTAAGACTCCTTCTTTCATCACGACCACATGCCAAGACAATAAGTAATTGAACTGAGCGTTTTGCCTTTTTAAAAAGGTGTAATCTCCTTCTGAAGTGTAGAGAGATGTTTAGCAGGATTTTTCTAATTTATCTGTCATCTCACCATGCAGGCGAGGTTCCAAGCCTAGACCGCGGTATCTCTTTATCTCTTTTTGATGAACACCTGTTTCTGATGTACAAATGTCTATCTGCTGAGATGCAAAATTGAAATAATTTTAACAGGATAAGAATAATTAGGAATCTTTTAAAGGTCCACCTGTTTGAAATACTGTTTTGTTTATTTCTACATCACATATAGACACAAATGTTTAGCAATTATGATTGCATAGGCATCTTTTCTCTGTAATATTTTAACCTAAAAATGAAAAAATGAAATTGCAATTGGAAAAAAAATCAGTACCTTGGAAATGAGAAAAAAAAAGGTGTATTTAGACATAGGTTACAGTTTGTGTACTATCTCCAACATAGCTATTGAAAGAATAAATACTTTCCTTTAATATATGTCTCATGTTTTCAAATTTAGAATGTAAAAACAGATATGAGTGTAACTTTATTCACTTGAGCCAGAGCCACTTTATTTACAAAATCAAATTGTATCTATTTACAAAATCAAATTGTATTTCACAAAATTCCCTCAAAAAAGTAAATACTACAGATATTTGAAGTTATTTTATAAACATAGCTATGTGTGGTTCACTTTAAATGTTTTAGATATGGCTTCTGGTTTTAAATACATTATATTTTAAACATGGAAAATTTAGTAATTTATAGCTTAAATATAAATTATTCTTACAATAAATTCTAATAATTTGCTTCTTTTAATTTGCTATACTACTTTTTAGAGAACTGAACAAGTCTTAAGAATTGAAATTTCAAAAAAAAAATTTATTCATCTAGAAATGCAAAAATACAGCTCTTAGTTTACAAGTTATGTCAGTTTATTGCAGACTTATATCCCTTCATCAGTAAAGAGACATTTTGAAGGCTGGTGAAAGACTGTTATCAGTGATTTATCATCAAGATGGAGGGTGTATTTACAATTACAAAGTAATTTTTGAAGTCTGTTACTATTCATATTTCCTAATTTAACTACAAAATATATCTAAACTACATAAAGCAGTAGAAATTAGTAGGTAATCTCAATTGAGTTACATTATTTAACTAAAATATGAAAGATACAGAGATTTACTTAAGAATCAACAACTAGTCCCACTCATTTGTGACTGTTACTCCCTAATATCTTCACTGAATTAGAAACTACTAGTGAGAATAAAACTACATATATGAGATTTGCCCCATTCCTTACATTTATCATACTTTGTTTAGTTAGTGTATTTTAAAATTTAAGAAAAGGGGAAATATCATATTTGTTTCAAATTATATTAATTCAGTTGAAGAGATTTGCTTCTAATTTCTGCTCTTGTCTCGAATACTTTTACTGCTATTGATCTCATGTAACCTTTCGTAGAAGGTTATTCTATTGCTTAGTGGAACAATGGAATAAAACTCACTATTAACTATAATGAACCCTGTAAATGGTAGTTAAGAATTTAGGTTTTGCAAATTTCCGTTACAGCACCCTGCTTTGATCTGTTTTAAGCTTGCAAAGCTAGTTTCTGTTTGCAGCTTATGATGTTTTATGGTTTATTTAAAAGTGAAAATAAAATCTTTCCAGGCATTTTGTAGTTGGAGGCAGTGAACACAAAATGCTTGTTAACTCTTCACCATAGGGAAGGAAATACAATACTAAGAATTGGTTTTTGACTGAGTTATAAAGGAAGAAGCTGAAGTATGGGTACAATCCAGGTTTTGCCTTAACTTACATAATTCTATGAAAAAAAATTAACTTTTACAACTTGTTTTGAAGATAAGTATTTACTATATACTAGGATTTTTGTAGAGCTTTATGAAGCACTGTATTTAAAAGATAAATTTCTAATCACATGGAACTCTAAACCCTTTCTTGAGACATACTTTTTGGTCCATGTGTCCTTCAGTTTCATCATTGAATCATAACTTTTAGGAAAAAATTATAAAAAGTTATTTGTGTCAAATTAATGAACAGTACCTAAACTGACTGCTTTGTTTCATACTTTGTGTATCTGTCACTTGTTGCCGTGGCAAGTTAGAGGACCAGAGTGAACATGTAACAATGGCAAAAGCTGTCAAAAGGCTTTATTTCAAGTAGGACAGGATAGCAAAATTATTGGAATAAAGAAAATGTATCATCTCCATCTTTCCTTCATACTTTCAACCTCTTCTGGTTGTTTACTGTAGCACTATAGCATTAAAACAAGAAATACAGTTAGACACTGCCCTGGAAAAAGTAACAAACTAATAGATCTATGTTTCTTGTGGTTTGGGGTTGGGTTTGTTTTACTGGGTTTTTTGGGGTTTGGTTTTGTTTTGTTTTGTTGTTTGTTTAATTTGGTTTGATTTGGTTTTGTTGGGGTTTTTTGGAGGTTGTCTGTGGTTTTTTAGTTCAGTTTTGGTTTTTAAGATTGGGCAGCAGATTCAGTGATGCTTAAGTGTTTCAATGAGATTCATTTTTAAAAAAAAATTTAAATGCTTTAAAAATGCATATTAAAATATTTTTTATTTTTCACTATGAAGTTGGTAAATAACCCTTTAAATTTGATTGAACACATTTTAATAATCTCAAATTCAAAGCAAAATGTGTGATACATGATCAAATAGTAACATTTTTATTTTCATAGTATTGTAAAAATAATAAAAAATGAAAAAAAAAGTAGTTTTCAGAAAGCTGGAAAAGTCGCTATTTATCCAGTTCATGATGAAGGTAATATACAGCAGATGAAAACTATTGAGTTAATGAAAAAAATTTTGGATATGGTTATAACATGTTCCACAGAAACATGCAGAAAAGGGAAGCCCATTTTTTTTTTCAATACATCTGTATTCCTTAGTTCTACTATTCTATTGTACATGTACTATTCTACATGTTTTAAGCTTTCATTTAAAAATAAATTTCTGTATTTTTCCTATTGTAGTGATACAGATGTCACAGTGCAGACAGACACCCTGTCATGTTGAATTTAGTCTTGCGGAAAGGTGTCTCTAGACAAACAATAACAGCAGCAAAAGTGGGACTGCCATGTTCCAACATCACGTTCTCTACAATGAGCACTTCACAGTCTAGTTGCAACCATTTACAGTCAAACCTAATTAAACACAGGCACGTTTTTCTTTCTACTAAAAGCAAACAACCCATGTATAATGGTTATATTGTTAACTTTAATAAAAAGCTACAAACTGTGAAGGATGAGATTGCAAGAGCAAGGTTAAGTCAGTGATGTATGTACATGGAGTTTTGGATTCAATGTGTTGTTTAACAGTTCAGCTACTTAGAAAATAGAAAAACAGTGTTTTGGGAAAAAAAAAAAAAACAAAACCAAAACACCTTTCCCCTGCCTTTTCCCCATTTTTATATTTATGTAATAACAATGAATGATGCTTTCTTTCCTAAGGAAATCTGACTTATTTGTTGAAACTGAATGTATGTGTGTACTGTAAAGTGTGCGAGTGTACATAATTTAGTGGAAAGAAAGGGATTATTTTGAAACACTGACATTTTCTTTCTGAACAGATGAAGAAAAGTTTCAGAAAATGTGAAAGAAGTATATAGGTGAAACAAGAATTTAAGGGGGCAGGAATCATAAACAGTTCTATTTTAAAACTTTGACTGGTAAAGGCGAGATCTAAACATGAAGTAAATTTGTTATTGAGGAGATTTTATTTGGTGCTTATTGGTCACAGCCATATCTTTGTGCAAGGTTAAATGAAAATGAGTACATGGATGAAGACACTGTTTTCGTTGAATGTGGGATGCTGTCTCACTAACTTGTTTTTTAGATCAAGCTAGCAAGTTAAAATACCAAGTGAGCATTGGCCTAGTTGTTTTTAGGGTCTTCTGTTCCATAATGTGTTTTGTACTTTCTTCTCCACTTTGTTTTCATCATATAAGTAGGATAAATTATCCTATTGGATGCTTAGGCTAGGATGGATTTACAACACCATGTTTCTTCCTGACATTTTTCTGATTGCTGAAAATCAAATCAAATATATTGATTCATGGAGAGATGCTCATTTGGGGTTATTTTAGATGGAGGAATATCTATTTTTGCTGTGGTCCTGTGTGCAGAAATTCCACACAATACTTTTCTCATTAGAAATTTATGAAACTAGTTCAAATAAAGGAATTTTTACATCTAACTGAAACATTTCCTTTCTTACTTATAGGTCATTATAAGTTTCGAACCTGAAATGACTGGAGAAAGTAATCTTCCATTTAACTTATCCTTTTTATGTGTTTTGTTGAACACAATATCCCCTTTATTTCTTTTATGTGGGCCATGGAAATTCACTTCTTTTACCCCTTCTGCTTGCATCTTATCTTCTAAACCTTTTGATAGCATCACTTTCCCTTTTTGTTTCTAATTCAGATATACATTAGAATGTGCCAACCCCAATCACATGTGTTATTCCAGG
The DNA here is from genome assembly GCA_026283785.1 of Coracopsis vasa. Classification (NCBI taxonomy): domain Eukaryota; kingdom Metazoa; phylum Chordata; class Aves; order Psittaciformes; family Psittacidae; genus Coracopsis; species Coracopsis vasa. Next base: position 31,901 of record JANHGB010029779.1, read on the forward strand.
TGTTTGAGTTAGTGATTCCTGTAAACAATGAAGTGACTGCCTATATTTCTGCCTTTGTTTCCTTCTCTAATCTTTTCACCCTAATTGTTGTGTCATCAGACATAGAAAATGCACATTAATTTACCAGACTGATTAAGGTAATCTTCACTTTCTAACCAATGTGAAAATGCAAGGCTCTGCTTCAGTAATACATCCTGTTAGCCTGTAGTTGCTCTAAATACGAGTTTTGTTCTTGGGACAGTTTTAAGTAGCGTAAGGATAATCCGAAAGCTTACAATGCCTATGAAAAGCAAAAACTTCAGTATCTGAAACCTGTTATAAGAATTACTAGTATTTTTATTGTATGGTGTCTGAAGCTATTAGTCTAGACCCTTTTTACTGTAACATAAGGTACAAATACTGAAGAAAAAGATAGACCCTGACCTAAAGAACTTATAGGTAAAGTAGAATCATGAACAAGGAGAGAATGAGGGTGTCAAAAGTCTTTCATTAGAGTGATTGAGGAAAAAATGATGCATTTGGGGAGGTGTCAAAGGGGAGGCATTATGAGATATTAGAGATACCAGTTGGAGTTAGAAGAATAGCTTAAAGTAGGGAGAAAAAGGCAACCTTGAACTTTTTTCTGAGAAAAGCTTTTATGGTAAACCTTGGAGTACTATGAAATTCAGTGGACACTAAGTCTATGCAGTTGAACTGAGGACACTGCCTTTCAAAGAGGGTCATCTGTCACTGTTGTTTGCCAAGTTGTTTTTGAGAAGACCAAGATATCAGAGTAGTTGAAAATTTTCTCTTTTTCACTAACATACCAAAATATGAATGTATAAAGAAGATATGTGCTTTCAGTTGGCTTAAATATTTTATTTAGATTTTTTTACATGATGTAGATAACCTGTGTGGATGCTGAGGAATTCAGATTTGGATTCCATGCAGCTTTTATATTGATTTATGGAAAAAAATTCTAACGAATCATTTAGAACTTGTGGCTTTCAGTGCTTCTGATAATACTGTAGTGAAAACAGGTAGATACTGTCTATCTAAGGGATAGATTCAGGTGAAAAGGGATAGATACTGTCAGCTGATGATTGGAAGGAGCCTAATTGCTTTTTTTTGAGTTCTAAAATCCACATCCATCAGGAAAACATATGTAAATATTAACAGGAAATCTGCTTGCTTGTAAAAATTTTCATATTGTCAATTATTATCATATATTGTCAAAGATGGTCATACTGTCAGTTGTCCTAAAGCTTTGGTGATTGTCAGTAGCTTAGTGCTAGAATACTTCAGATTACTGTATCTGTGGTGTGGAAGGTTGGAGGCATCTCCAGAAGGCTCTCCTGAACATTCGTGTGCTCCTCCTGATTCTCTCCACCTTCTCTTGCTGGCCTTCCTATCTTTCTGGACAACCTCAGAGAACTCATGCTTCACCTGGGCCTTTTATGCTGTTGCTTTCTTACAATGAGCAGGGCTGACAGGGGTAACAATAGGGGGAAAAAAACCCACTTACTAAATAAAGTATTGTTTCCTGCTGGTGATCAGAAGTTAACAGAACATTTTGCTCAAGCACTTTTTATGGTCTTATTGTTTATGGACACCTTTGTAAATTTGTGTTTAACTGTTCTTTGAATAAGGTTTGCTTCCTTACCTGCTTACAGCAGATAACAAAGGAAAGGAACATAAAAAAATCTGTTATAAATTTTCTTTTACCATTTGGTTGATCACTAGACCTTTGGCTGTCTTCCAGATATCCCATTTTCTCTGGGGACTGAACAAGGAGGTTGCAATTGGTTTCCCCTATGTGCACTCATGCAACCTTGTTTCATGGGTCACAGATTTGTTAATCTGAGTCTGTCAGGTCAAAAGAACAACCAGTCGGTGTTTGACCTGGAACTTAAGCAGACTACCTGCTTTAAACTGAAGAAAAGATGAAATACTGTAGTAAACTTTATCTCTGCATCTTTCATAAAAAGCCATGTAGAAAAGAGTGGAAAAAGTACAGATGGCTATTGTAGGTTATAAATTATATGTGACAGCAGCTGGTTGATTTCCCCCCCGCCTTTTTTTTTTCCCCAACAGAAAATTGGAATCTCTGCAAGGTGAAATATATTGCAGAAAATATTAGCCTTCCTCTTTCTAGAAAAAATAATTTATCCAGTACTGCTAACAGTTGCATGCTTTTCAACAGTGGAAAAAGATATGATCTTTTTCATATGTGGTGGAGGGAGGCAGAATAAGACAGTAGCTTATGCTGTGAAAGACGATATCAGAGGAACCTGTGCTGGATGTATAATCAGTTAGTAAGGTGAAAGGTCTCTCCAGCAGAGAGGCCATGAGGGGTATGAGGGAGTCCAAAAAGAAGTCCCCCTTGCCTAGAGATAGGTTGCATGGCTTGAGATAACCTGTCAGAAGTCCATCATGGATGAAGATATGCTGAAGTGTGTTTTGTAAAAGAAAAGAGCAAATGAAGGTACAGAAAAACACCTTAAATATTATCCCTTTCCTGCAATGGAAGGGCAAGTGGATATTCCCAGCATTTGCCGACTCCAGTCAACCAGGTCTGAAGTCTTTGGTTTTGAAAGTCAGAAGAAAGTCAGAGTTGGATCAGCCTATCTAGTGCCTGCAAATGCACAGAGAAAAGAAGGTGGCATGACAGATTATTACTAATTTGAATTTACTGAATACCATATTTTATGCTCCCAAACCATCCATTACTTGGGCAATAATAGAAGGTCTTTTTGACTTAAGACTAAATAAATAAAATGTGGAGACTTGGTTTTGTATTAGGAGAAAAATACAATAAAGCAGAGAATTAACTTGCTTAGTTTGGCCTTATTTCTGATAGAGTCACTGCAGTATGTATTAAGTCTTAACAGAATCAAAAAGTGTTTTCGAACTGAGGCTCTACAAGAATTTTTCTACTAAAAGGCTTGCTTGACTGAACAAGCTAAGATTATTCAGTATGTGGGTTCCTCTCTGTTATATATTGACAGGTATCTTTATTAACAGAACAGGCTAAATGTTTTCTACAAGTCAAAAGTATGAAAACTACCCAGATTTCTGGTAAATACTGTCAGAAAGTAATTACACATCACATTGTATGGTATGGTAGTAGAACACTTCTGTTTACTGGGATCATATCCAGTAGAATAAAATGTGTGGATCCAAACACTCCTGCTTTGAGATTACAAGATGTGTAAACTATTAATTCAGTTCCAATTTTTTCCAAATATCCAGTAGAATTGTGGATTCCCTTTATACTGATTTATTTGAACATAGATAAGCCAAAACATCCCAGCCAAGTGATACTTTTTTCTTCCTTATTTCTATTGCATTAAAGCAGTGGGTCAAATTAAATAATTTATATCTAAACAGCTCCAGTGCTGAAATGCAAACCTGAGACTACTTAAATTGTCACTGAGATTCTTCCTGACTTCTTGGGCATCCCTAATTTACACAGACTGTGTTGGTTGGAGCTAACAATCTACTACTTAGTGAACTTTTTGGAATCCCAGAAACATCTGGGCTATTGCATTACTCAAAGAACCGTAGTATATCTTTTGAGTGCTACTGAGACTTAAATAATAATACTGATATTTGCAACCTGGGTAGCTTGAACTCATCTTGAAGTGTAGGGTGAAACAAGGTCAGAAAGATCTTTAGACACAGTAGGATGTGGCAGATTTTGGTCATAGTATTGTGGGAAACGGTTTCAGTTTAAGCAAAACAAAGCAAAACAAATCCTCTAAAGCTAGAAAAATAATCATTAACTCTTTTGTGATAAAGCATTTCTTCAGTTCAGGGATATCATTTTCTATTATCCCCGCATTGAGGTTTCAAGAGGGCAGAAATGCACGTGGTACTTGCTCTGCCACCTTAAACTTTGACAGAGGGAGGCAAGGGATATGCTCAGAGCAGAGTCATGGGAGGGCAAGTTTTTAAATAAAAATTGCATTGCAACACAATGCAACTCTTCAGGAGTATGTATCCTGTATAATGCAATCCCTGTCCCTGAAATCTTCAAGGTGACCTCCCACTTGTGTTGAAAAAAAATCTTTGGGAGGGACCACCCGGCTAGGAACTGGAGCTCTAAGTGTTGCCTTGTAGGTCTCGTAGAGTTCAGGAATGTCCCTGTTTAGATTGCTTTGTATTTTTTGCTTTAATTGTTCTCTCAGCTCTGAATGAAAAAAAAAATGAACAATAATAGAGCTGTGTGAGACTGAAATATATGAATCCATAATAATTTCCCTCGGCTTTCAGGAACGCTAAGGAGGAAATATCAAACTGCTCAGAATTAGTGATCTATAAGTCTTCTGCCTCTTCTGACCCTTTTTAATTCTAGTCTTACATTGTAGGTGCCACATATTGCTACAAAGCAGTATTTAAAGTGATCTGAGAGCTATTGTGGCGGTTTTGGGTCATCAGCTAGAGAGAGCTACTTTTAGGCCAGCAATTGTTCACTCTCCCTTTCTGTCTCTCCTAATTTGCTTTCATTTTTGCAAATATTTCTGTGTCTTTTGTACAGTAGATTTGTTCAAGGTTTATAGCTACTTCTCATTTGCTCCAATTATTTCAAACTGAAATAAATACTACGAACAGGACACTAAACAAAAATAAACCAATTCTGTTGTGAAAGCAACCCAGGAAAAGTTGTTTCACTGGCTCAGGTTGTTATAATAGAAACTAATATTTTAATCTCATTAATGTTAGACCGTCTGTAGTGCTTTATAGTAATTTTTCTGTGGATAAGATAAAAACAAAAGTGGACAACTTAAGTCCAAACATTTCCTGCAGTCATGTTGATGACAGACTTCCTGTTATATTTTATGGCATTTTCAGAGCAAATAGACTAACAGCAAACGGGCCTGTTGAAATCTAAGCTCTCTCCTGAAAATGTGTAAGTACTGGCATCTCTTCAATTTAACTACTATGCATTCTGCTGTATTTTCTACATTTAAAGAAAGTCAGATTCTCTTCTTCCCTGCCTTCAATGCAGTCAGAATCTCTTTAATTTTTTCAAATAATGTTGCAGTACTTCAGTACTCATTTTAAAGATAGATGGATATTTTTTTTTTCTCATAAAGAACAACGTTGTGGGGTAAAAAACCCACTGGATGTGATTTCAAAAATGTCAAAATATGTCAAATGCAAAAACCACTCAAGGGTTTCATTAACTGAAGCTTTGGTGATAAGTGTCATCTTGTCAGAGACCCACCCATCTCTCCCAATACATTACCAAATGTACTAATTTCCTTGCTGAGCTTGATGTTTATTGTATAGCTGAAATTGAAAATGGTCGGTAATGGAGTGAGCTTCAATCCAAGACCAATTCTGAATCTAAATTACTTGCTTCATTCAATAGCATTGACAGAGGAGAGCTTTGTGCACCTTGTACCTAATCAACCCTTACGGTGACCCTAAATTCAGCAGTCTTCAGAGATTAATAATAAAATCCTCAGTTCAAACAAGTATTTGCCCTGAACAAGTTGCCCATTTCTTATGCTGAAAATGAAAGAATGTGACAATTTTTTTAAAGCTCTGCATGTTGTGGACCCTCACTAACTTTTAATCTTTGACCTAAGAAGACAATTTTATGAATAGAAATACCATGTAGATCTGAGGTATGTGTTCAAAAAAAAAAAAGAAAAGGGAAAAAAAAAAAAACAAAAAAAAATTTTTTCTTTTCTTTTTTTTTTTTTTTTAAAGAATAGTTTTAATTTTGTTCTGGTTTAAAATAGAAATTAAACAATAACATGTATTTACATGTGTGAAATAAATGTAAATTTATTCACAGAGGGTATTTTTGTCCAAAACAAAGTCTACTTCTGTAGAAGCACAAATTGATTAATTAATTAAGAAAAGGTTACATAATTTAATTTAATTTCTTTTATGTATTATAAACCCTTTTCAAGCTAGTGATTTATGCAGTCTCAGAAGTTTTCGTCCGGTTACAGAAGTGTGGGAGCCATTGCATCTTGGACTTCACTTTATCTGTCCTGCAGATGGTACAGGTCATTGTACAGAGTACCTGGCTGCTAATTTGGAATCTGAATCTATATATTTTGAGACAAAGAAGGAAAATTTGCTCTATTGAAATCAATAGGAAAAAGTCCTAGCTGGAAAAGCAAAGCAGTGGTCCAAACTGATGGAGCAGAATGAATTTCCTTTTGTTTAGCCACATACAATTCCAGTGCAGGAAACCATGACATGGTCTTTGGTAGATGGAAAATGCAGCTGCAGGCTGCTGCAGAGTTTTGGAGCAGAGTTTTCTGATTGCTTTAGGTGAAATTCAAGAGCATGCTGAAAGAAATAGGTAAATGATGTTGCTGTACAGTTACGCACACTGGCCTACTTCAGCAGAGGGCAGTATAGAGGTATGTGATGGCCGTCAGTATTTGTCTAATAATTCGGTGGGGGGAAAAGTGAAAGTTGAGAGATTAACTGCTCCTTATATAACTATTTGCTTGCATCAGCTGGTCGAATTGTCATGAAGCTGTGTAGAAGCACATCGTTCAGCTTACATTTTGCAGAGCCCTTCACTTTTCCCAGCATGTTGTTTTCCACCCCATGTTTGTTAGTGGCCCTTGGCCACAATGTCTTTCCTGGAGCCCATCTCTCTTGGAGTGGTTGATTGTAGTGGAGCAGCAGAGCTATGACGCACAGTCCCAATTGCTTTGAAGATCAGAATGAGCTAGTTTCAGTGAAATCACACATCATGAACCCAATGAACCATATTAAATGGATTTTTGCTGTAAAATCAAAGCAGTAGTAATATAGCTGAAGCTTGTTAGCATGGTTGGAATGTGTTAACGTTCTGTTATACTAGAATTAGTGATGAAGGATTCTGTAAATGTTTTGGATAAGCAACAGTAAGCATACAGAGAAGTTCCTCTGTGTCCTGGGTCATCCTTTTATTATGAGTCTTATCAAGACCTTCAAAAGAGTCACAGGGTTTTGTTCACTGACTTTCACATCAGGATGTATTGTGGGGAAGGTTTGGTTATGCTGGGTTGAAGACACCACTGACTCTCGTTATCTAGAAACCAAATGACTTATTCACATTACTGATTGATGCCCCCCACCCTTGTAATTTGTATTCTCAGTTTAATTTATATTAAACCTGTCCACTGTAGTTATACCACTCTTAGATCTAGCATCATCACAGGAAAGTTCAGTAATACTAAACTTTTTGTCACTATCAAATGATGCAGCACCCAGACACACAACCTCTGTATGGAGTTGCTTACATCCATGCAAAGCGGCTGCAGGAATCAGAATTGCCACTTTGTTTACAACACTTACCACGGTATCTCTCTTACATTTTGCAAGGATTTAAATCCATAAATAGAATATAATGGAAAAACTAGCAAAATTCACTAAATGCTGAGAATCTCAGATTATGAGAAATTTTTTAAGATCATCTTGCGTATTTGTTTCAATAAAGATGAGAGGCTGTTTTCCTGCACATAACAGCAAGCATAGAAAGAAATATGCATGCTTATCATTGATTCATCTCATCTGTAAAATGAGAACTTGTTTCCTGGACAGAATTAAACAATTCTTCAATGTTTATAAACCACACCTGGTGAAAGTAAATAGTAGCTATAAAATGCGGAATAGTTGTGTTTGTTAATAATCTTGTATGGCAGTCTTGTCTCTTGTACTGCTCTTCACTGCATCTCAGAACTTTAACCCCAATGCTACGCCTATAATCCATTGAAATAATTTCTGATAAAAGCAATCACATTAGTTGCACTGAAAATAATAAATGGTATGGTCTCATATTCTTTCTTATGTACTGCTTCTGTACCGAAGCACTAATAATCTAGTCTGAATTCTGAGACAGAATCAACACTTGCATCATTTCTATTCAGAATTATGGGCATAACCAACATGGTTTAGGGCACTAGAATGCACTTACCCTGAATGGTTACTGGTTGAAAAAAGGGGTTGTGTATTTATTCTTCTGCCCTAAAACCAGATTCTAACAGAAAACCATGTTATTTCTATACTTCAAGGGCTGTTTGGTGACTATTTAGTGAATCGGTGCAACATTTTTTATTTTATGAAGCTCCAGAGCATTTTATACTAATCTAACTTATCTCACCATGCACTGGAATCCCCTGACCTCTCAGCTTTTTTCTCTGGATTATTGTTGCCTCTTTCATTCTCTGCATTCCTATTGATCTTTTGACTAATAGTTATTTAGGTAATCCATACCTTCCTCAAATTGTTTCTGCACACCTGTTTTTTCCAAGGCTAAACCTATAAACTGGCATAGATCACTGACACAGCTGAACATATCTTGTAATAAACCTCCCACGTATTGTATCTGTATCCTAATCGGATATTACTTCTTTCATTGACATCTTAATTAATACTTTACTGGCCATAACTCAAATATCATGTGGTTATTGCTTGCTTGCTTAGTAACAAACAGCTAGATTTTATATTCACTTCATACTGTTACATGAAGTCACAAACACTTTAAGTACTTTGTTGACCAGTGGTTAGTAGAAGGGAAGTCAGGTGTGGGCTTTTTTCTCTTATCTAAGCCAGATATGATTTGAGGATTAATTCAGCATTTAGGGAGTGCTTCAAGAATTTATGAGTAATTTATGAGTGCATTTAATATATGTATGCTTATGTATGTGTATTTGGACACAGATGTCTTTCAGTACTTTAAGTTTTGGGGATTTTTTATCTTGGCAGTAGCTGTAGGGTAAGCTCATAACTCCAAAGTCAGTTCCTGTGGGAAACATAAATGCATGTATTGACATAAATATATATCCTGTTTTCCTGTATTATTTGGTTGAACCTGAGGTTCATTTTCTTGTGAACAGGTCCTTTGTGCTTATTCTTCACCTTTTCATCTTTCTCTCATGGGACAGTATCTTTGCAGGTGCTCCCAGAAGATGTAAACTTTTCTCTGTATTTCATTTTCTTTTGGGGAAAGCCATTAGTCATTGGAATGACCTTTGAGCTGGGTGCCAAATATTATTTCCAACATTACTGCATCGTTTTTGTCTTCTGGATTCTCCCAGCTATTTGATTTCAGTCACTAATGAAGTTTGTAGGAAAAGATGTTCCTCCTCTTAGCTCACTTAGACATCTTATGGAAAGAGGATCTCTGATGACTACTGGAAATATCCATGAGAAGTCTGAACCATGCAGAATGCATTTTAAGTATTCCTCTCACAGGTGAAAAGCTTCACAGCTAGGTGTCAACAGCTCTGCCCAAAATGCTCTGCAGTAAGGGAAAATAGTTGCGAAGTCTTTTGGGAGAAGTTTTTAGAATTGATAATTCTTATACCAGTTTCACTGGTGACAGTCAATTTCCAACCATAATATACTGGAAGACAGCCTAAGGACTGATGAAGCCTGAGTAGAAGATTTTGAGTCATCTTCTCTTTCACGTATCAGGATCACCAAAGAAACTGATTAGTGCTGTGGGCACTAGCCAAAACTTACAGTCTTTCTGCTCTGAGGCTCGTTTGGCTTTAGGATTTTTGTTAGATGTATTCCTTGTCTTTGGACCAGTTTGCAAAAAATATGCCTTGGTTTCATTGATTCCCACCCCAGTGTACTTATGGATCCTCTTATGGCAGCATGTTGCCAAGGTACTGATGTTTATTAAGCCTTAGCTGAAATATGGCCAACTAATTGTCAGATCCTGCCTCTACTTGTGAGTTATGGTGAAGCCTGTTTACTGGTTTAGATCTTCTTTTTCACCAGTTGGATTGGTTCTTTACATGAATCTTAACCAGTTGCATTTCATGTCTTCAATGCTGGATGTTTTCCAGCAATAGTCCATGTGTGCTTACTTTCTGGTCAGACAAGTCCTACTCAGTAGTAGGAACCAGGCATTATACAGTTGAGTGTACTAACTGCTGTTCTCCTTGAAGATTTTTTTTTTTTTTTTCAATTATTGTGGATTGTTTCTACACTTGAGGAACGGAATGTTTTTATTTTACATTTTTTAACATGTATTTGGAATTAATTTCCACCTTTTTCAGTCTCTGATAAAAAGGTGGTGCTTTTTTGTGCCCTGCTTCACTGACAGTTTTGTTGAGCCTGGATGTTATCTTTGGTCCCAGCTGTTCTTCAGTGGGATCTCTGGCTTTTTGAGGATTATTTTGCCAGGGAGATGGATCAGACCCTTAAGGATAACTCTTCTTATGCACCTCTTTTCCTAGTAGAACCAGCCTTACCCCAGGCAGTCTCTGAATTCTGTGTAAAGACATCTGTAGCCTGAATGTGCAACGTATGTTACAACTTACATTAGTGTTACCCATTTTCTTCTGCTCTGAACTAAAATTTCTGCTGAGTTCAACATTGTATATGCTAAGTAGTTTATTAAAATCTTCCGTTAAAGTGCTGTATATATCATTTAACAGGCTATAGTAGAAATAGTAGTGGCAATAGTAGAAATAATTTTCATGCTGTTTAATCAGTTAGCAAACCATCATCAGGGATTTTGCTATCCAATAATTGATCGTGGCATCAATTATTCATCTGAGCTGAGGACATAGCTGGCTAATAGATGTCTTAGTCAATTTTCCAGTATGAAGTTCATAATAAAAATAGTTATTGCTTAGCATGTGATAGGAAACACAGGCACTGAGGTAGATTCATCAAACTCACAACAAAGTTAGAGACTGAAAACTTGCAATTAGTAAGTTGCAAGACTTATTAATGTTTCTTTTCCCCAGACGTTATGGGATTATGGAAAGCAAAAGATATCTTTGGGTTAATAGCTACTAGATTTTGGAATTATTTGCCCTTATTTCTTAGCTATGTGGGCTGGAGGATTTGTCATTTGGGCATTTCAAGTGCATATTTGCTGTGTAATTTGAGGATTCAAAGATGTGGGCAATGCTACTGTAATGGTGGGCAGATGTGATGAGGATGTATAAAAGCTTCAAGAAATCCTGTCATTACAAAAAAGAAGAAAAAATAAATAAATAAAAACCAGACCCCCACAACTGTGGGAACCTTCTTTTAATTTATCTGTTGCATATTTTTGTGTTCATATCTTCAAAGTGAACTGGTTTTAATTCTTGTAACTTTTATATCTATTTCAGCTTTTACCTATTATGTTTTATCACACATCTAATACACCAAAAAGTGAAATAGAAAAGAATGAATGCAGAACATGGTATATCTTTTTAAAGTTCTGAATTTGAATAGATGGTCTGTGTGCTCTCTGTTAACTGCAACAAGCAGTTAGTCCTCCCGAGAGTTCATGGCTATTGATAAAACTGAGTGATTAGCAGCTTAGCAGTTTGAGGAAATGGTTCATTTCCAACCTTAAATCTCCCTGCCAATGTACTAATGTTCAGTCCTGATACCAGCAAAATGATGAAGCTATTGGAAGGGGGCAGGATGGAGAAAGGAAGAGGTAAGAAGCTATCAAAAACAAAGCAGAACTTCAGCTACTCTTACAAACTACAGAGGGATGCTGGGGAGGTTAAAAGTCAAGAAGGACCTGCAGAAATTGTAGTCTTTAGCTGTTTTTATTACAGAAGTTCTGATGTCTAAACTGTGGTTGGAGCTTGATTATACTACCCATTGTAGTATAAAGACAAAAAAGATTTCCCCACCCCAAAGAATTTATACTCTCAATAGGCAGTCAAATAAGAGAATGGGAAAACAGAGAAGGTGATTTGCCAAAATCATTCTGGAGGTCAGTAATGGAGCTGAGATAAAATTGGTAGTCCTGGTGCAAACTTTATTCCATAATTGATATTGTTTTACTTGACTGACCAGGTGAATATCATAAATTTAATCGCTATACACCTTGATATGTCAGGACTCTTTAAGACCATTATCAAGAATACCATATACATAACACTGTTGATGGTAAAGTACTATTAGCTAAAGGTAAAAGTGCTTTTTAAGTAAATGACTGCTTAATTCACTTAAGTTAGGTCAATTTTCTCTGCTTCTAATTTTCAAATGAATTAAAATAATTTTGTTGGATTCTAGGAGATATTTTTGGATCTTACTTAAAGCAAATTGGGGCAAAGTTGCATGTCACTCTTGCTACTAGAGGTAGTATTATTTACTGTTCCAGACAGAAAGACACAAAAATGGATTTAAACCTGCATCTTGGAATTTTTTTTGCTGCTTTTCTCTCTGTTGGACCCCCAGTATTGATTGAACACATTTATTTCTGAGGCTTAAAATGAAAATTTCCTGAATAAATAGAAACAGTGGTAACTACATTTTGTGGCATTTATGGATATTTACAGCTGTTTGGTTAATAGTAGCGTTTACACATACTGTCAGACACTTTACTTATTAAATAGCTTGAATACTTTAACAAAAGATCACAAAATAAAAGTAACTTGGAATATGTTCTCATGAGAGTATGTGTATGCAGTTTGTGACAATGCTTCAGTGGGGAATAATTCAGAGTAATGAATGTAAGAGTCTGACTTGTAAAGTTCTATTAATGTTGTTGTAAATTTACCACTGAAAATAACTTAGAGAGTATTTGGGAGATGTTGGATTTCTCTGATGCTCTATATGCCTTCAGTATGTTGAAGTGTTAAATCCTCAGCAGATATGAATTGACATCTCTCTATTAACATTAAAATGAAAATTATGACTTATGGAGAATCAGCATTTAGATTTCATTTAAGCATTTATGGGATTTTAGATATTTACATTTTAGATATAGTCATACAGCAGATACAAAACTAAAGGCACTGTTTAATTGAAGGTACGTATCTTCATAGCCTTGTGTGTAATTCCTCACACAAACATTTTCATAGTTTCTTGTTCTGCTTTCCGTTGCATTTAGCTGATGACACCAAAGAATGACAGAGCAGTCTTAAACCTGTTGGTAGATACTCTGGCCAAGCAGATCTATCCAAGCAGTTTGCTGTGTGCTTATCACTGTCTCTTCCAGAGAGCAGTACAGAAGTAAGAAAATTTTTTGTAGAAAAAGAAAAGTATTTGCATGTGTGCATATCATGTATTCACTTTTGTCGTCTTGATCTGGTACAAACCTCTGCTAGGTTATATTCATGGATTTGTAGAAATCATCAGGAAGAGCGAAAAGACTTGCAGATAAATATGGGAATATTGGAAATTATGAACTGAAGTTATCTCTAGCAAAGAACTGGAAGATAATAGAAAGGTGAATGCATTGAATTCTTCAAAGTGTAATCCCTCACTTTGAATCATAAGGGTAACCAATGACTGAGAAACAAGATAATGGATTAGAAAAGGCATCCTGGAATAAACAGCTGGGGAGAGCTGGAGTCCATGAAAACAGATACTTTATTGATTTATCTTATCTTTTGGCAGTAAAACTTGCCTGGTGTCCCCCATGTTCTCTCTGTAACATGACTACAAAAATAATCTCAGTATACCAGCATTGTACCTGGCATCAGTATTTAGACATGACAAAAATTAATTTATATCTTGAAATGAAAATTATTTCTCTTACATTTCATCACACTGTGTGGAAGCCATGTTAAAATTTTGTACCAGTCCACATTAAATCCTACAAATGCTGCTTAGATTTAATGCCAATAATTTTCATACCAGCCTCTTCTATAGGCATAGTAGGCACAGGTTATCTATCTGAAGAGTGGGAGACATGGACATATGGGGGCTGGGAGGGGAAGAAAATACTAAGGTTGCTATTAGAGGAAGCTGTCAAAC
>JANHGB010029781.1:0-28129 GCA_026283785.1 Coracopsis vasa
ACAAGCATGTCAAGGTCCCTCTGGATGGCATTCCTTCCCTCCAGCGTATCAACCGAACCACACAGCTTGGTGTCATCAGTAAACTTGCTGAGGGCGCACTCAATCCCACTGTCCATGTCACTAACAAAGATGTTGAACAAGACTGGTCCCAACACCAGTCCCTGAGGGACACCACTCGTTACTGGTCTCCAGCCGGACATCGAGCCATTGATCACAACCCTTTACATGAGGCCATCCAGCCGGTTCTTTATCCACTGAGTGGTCCACCTATCAAATTTCTCTCCAATTTCTCCAAATTCAATCATTCCTTAATTTATCGTTGGGTGTGCAAAATCCAAACAGCTTCATGTCTTCTTACACTTATTCTGCATTTTTAGGTTAAACTGGTAACTTGGTGCACGAGCCCACACTCGGTGCCAACAGTCACGTGTTCCCAGTGCATGGACACACACACGTGCTCCTGTAGCTGTCTGAGTTCTTTCTGAGTTCTTTCTGCCCTTTCACAGCCTCAACACCATGTGGGATATGTAGCATTATGTAGCCCCACAAATGGTCATCTCTGGTGTGCATTAACTATGCACCCTTTGTTTCACAATTTATACAGTTCTCTTCAAGCTCCTGCTGGGACCACTGCAAGCAAGACTCATATACAAGCAGACTGGTTATTTTCATGCCCGTCAGCTTTCATTCTTTATGTTGGCCAACATGCCTGCTACATAAATAATCATGGTTTAAGAATAGAGCTAAATTCTATTCCTCTGTTTGACATACTGAACTAACTGCAAATATTCTCAGCTCAGCTTTTTAAAGCAGTTTGTAAACAGCATAAAAACCAGATGTGACTCAGAAAGGACACTCTCATGTAAATATAAAAAGACATCATTCAAAGTACGATGTTAAGTCTCAGTTATTCACACCCATTTGAACTTTACTCTTTGACAGCAACAACCTTGACCTCACAAATACTACCATGTAAATTTATACAAAATTGAGTACATTAGAGGATCTTAAAATTGTAGTCACATTACAATAAGAGTGGACTTTTCCCTTGAGCGCAGCACTCACACACAGATTTTCTAAAGTGCCAAAGGAATGTAGGTGCATAAGCACTACTGAAGGTCAGTGAGATTTCCATGGCTAAATCCCTAAGGCATGTTGGAATAAGTCCCTTGCAATTACTAATTCAAAAATACAAGTACAAAATACAGTTATTCACTTGTATATTTTAATGTTCACCTTGGATAGAAGAACAGGCCACATTTAGACTGATCCTTAGTCACACCTGCCTGCATACCTTTCCAGTGAGGCAACATGCGTTGGATAAGTCATCTCTAATGGGAGACAGATCGTCTGAGTCTGACTGTGGCTGTTTATTTTTATTATCTTTGGTTCTATCCTTTTGCTTTCTCCTCTTTATGTTTAGCATGTCCCTTTCTCAAGCTAATTTTTTGTGTGTGTGTTTTGATATACGCAGTGTTTTTCTTCTTGGCCATGCACTCTTTTCTCTCTGCATCACCAGGCTGAATTCAGAACGGATTAGTGACTTAGCTGCTTCCCTCTCCAAGCTGTATTTATGATGATGACAGCACTTGGGTTAACTCCTTCTTGTTTTCTGATAGAACAGAAGCAAAATTAAATGCATTTGTTGGCCAGACAGCCCCGCTAGGGAAATTTCTGGAGTTAGACGTATGTCTATGATATCAGAACACTGTCAGAGACACACAACTATGACCCTCCCCCCATGCCCATCCAGACTTACTCTCCTTCACTTTCCCAAACACAGAAGTGGGATTCTATCCTGGACAGTCTTGAACCCACTGATCAGCAGTGTCCTCTCCATTTGAACAGCGCAACATCCATCAGCGAAGAAGCAAATAGTTCTTAAGTCACACAAGGCAATATTGTGCCTACATTATCACGAGGGAATGCTGGTGGGGCAAAAATCAAGTGCCAAGTGATCCCCCAAGAGACAGCAGATATGGATACAGCACAGTGCTGCAGATGGGCTCCACAAAGAGATGAACACTGATCAGCAGCTGCTTTGACACACTGCTTGGTGTTAAGCTTCAGATTCCAGAGGAAGAAAATGGCCACTGTTTCACTCCACAAATGTGAGGAACAAATGCAGCAGAGTCCAGGTGTATGAGTGCTGTTCATTGCACTGACACTGAACAGGCTTTGAAATTATTTTGTTTGAGTATTCAAACAAAAAATAAAATCAAAAACCATTTTAGTTAAATATGATCTTAATATTTGGACCCAGACCCCCAAAGATGAGGACTCAGTGTGAAGCCTCAGTGAAGGAGCCTCAAGCTCCTTCACCATTAGAAAGCAGTGAGATTTAGTTATTTTATGGCTAGAAGATACATACCAGTCCCTATAGGAAACTGCAAGCAGTATTGCAAAAGATTAGCCTTATTTGGTTTTGTTTTCTTTTACACAGAGTAACATAGCTGCTGAATCATTATTAATAATTGTTTATGTTACAGTAATGCCTTAAGCAACCCTCCAGGACAAATACTAAAAAGGATAAACCCTGAGCAATAGCTCCAGCAGAGCAAGGGGGATTTTGTTTTCCCTGGACCCTGAGCCTCTGACACCTGCAGTAGGGCTGCTCCCCAGGTTATACAACCACTCCTGTTTTGCACCTCCTGAACTGTGTGTGCTATGAGGGGTGCTGCTAAGCAAGTGGTGCTACTATCCTCTACTCTGCTACCTAAACCCAGTCACCCCCCAGCTCTGTAACTCCCCAAGAGATCTGACAAGGAAAATAAGCCAGGCAAGCACTCAGCTATGTTAGTCAATCTACATAATTCCCTAGCTTTGGTATCAGGCACCATTCAGCTCCCACTCACCTCAGTAGGAGGGAACTGGCCCTGTGCATTGCCCAATTTATCAACATGATACATGAAGTCTGTCTGGAAGATAAACAAGGGGACATATTGCGGTGACATATGAACTCTTTTCAAGTTGTGCATCCTAGGAGATAGATTACATGATGAACATGTGCAGGATGCCTTTTCCAGCTCAGGCTTTTGAGCTGAACTGTAATGTCCTTCCTGAGGACAAGCTGCATTTTATCCCAGGGATAAAGCTGTCTTCCCTTTCTGGGGGAGCCTCTCAGAATTCAGTTTCTCGGGGTACTTGACAAGTGCCCAATCAGAAGAAATTTATAACCCTTTTCCTGATGAGATTATGTGTTGTCTTTCTATTTGGGGAGAGGTGGAGAAGTACATTTCTATTCAGAGAAATGCAAAGAAAAAGGAGCAAGCCCCATGGTGTAAAAATGTTCCTGTGTCCCTGTCCCTGCCTGCCTCTTATCACAGCTGATTGCAAAGGCTGTTTGAATCCACCTCCTTCCAGACTTTCTCTCTAAAACACCATCACTTGAGAAAGAAGCAAGAGCAGCCAACACACAGTAATTTTTAAAAGGCATTAGGAGTAATATTGTGACAAACAAGTCAGCAGCAACTCAACACCTCCAAACACAGAATGGCAGAAGTGTGCCCATCAAAGCACAGCTACAGAACAATTTCTGGACTTGCCATCCCCAATGCAAAGAACAAAGGTGGGAAATATCCAGGAGCCTAAAAGACGCACAAAGACAGCATCCCCAGCTGAATTGGTCTGGGGACCTTTCACTCCTTCTGACTGAAAATCTCCCTCTTTAAATGTAACTGATGTTAGAGTTATTATTAGATCTGCATATACCTGGACCACAGTATTTTGAAAACAGCTTATCTACAGATAGTAATCTTTTAATAATATCTTTTCTCCTCTTCTGATATGTTGTCATGCTCAAAATTCATTACAAACATTGATGTCAAGCTTGAGTCACCTGGCTGGATAAACCAGGTTGGCATAGGAGATTTTAAGAGATATGTTCACCAAAAAAAAAATAAAGGCTTTTAAAAATGTATTGATGTATGGGGAATATATATATAAATCAGATAGCTGTGCTAAAAAAAAAGGCTGGCACTAACAATACACTTAGACTATGTCAAATCATTAATTAATTACTTAATTTGAATTAATTAATCCAAATATTAGGTGCCACAATCCAGCCATTTTCCTTACATCACTTACTTCAAGGCTACACTGAGTTTTTACCTGACCTGGTCTGGCCTAGGAACAGGGAGAAGCCCATGTCCTGAGACTATCAGGATGCCAGAGAGGGACTTTTCTTCAGGAACTGTAGCAATAGGACAAGGGGTAATGGGTTTAAACTTAAACAGGGCAAGTTCAGGTTAGATATAAGGAAGATGTTCTGTACTGTGAGGGTGGTGAGGCACTTGAACAAGTTGCCCAAAGAAGTGGTAAATGCTCCATCCCTGGCGGTGTCCAGGGCCAGATTAGACAGAGCCTTGGGTGATATGGTCTAGTATGAGGCATCCCTGCCCATGGCAGGGTGTTTGGAACTAGGTGGTCTTAAGGTGCTTTCCAACCCTAACCATTCTATGATTCTATGATCAACACACATCAGTGCTGCATTCAGGCTGCCTACAGCTCCCTTGCACCTTGGTGCTTCCCAACACTGGGGACTTTCTATGAAGGATGTTTAGGCTGATGGCTCAAAGTCACTCAGGCAGTAGGTCAGCTGGATGCTATCAGTGGGCACAGAACATTCAGGCCTGCTCACGTGGAATATCCTTGTGCATAAATACAGTTCACCACCTCAACCATTTAGCTTAGTTACCCCAAGGCTACCAAGTTTGTACATGAGTCTGGCCCTGTGGAGTTTCAAGGAAAAAGTAAGATGGATTGGTAGTAACTTGCCTCCAGCCTCATGGTTGCTGCTACACAGCTCCGCTTACATTATGCTACAACTACATAAACAAGAGCAGACTCGAGATCTTTTTCAGACTAGACTTCTTTTTTAAGCTCTCAAGCCAAGTGGTGTGGCCCAGTCTGCATTCATACACATTCAAGAACCCTTAAACCGGCATGGCCATATCACAACTGCTCTTTGGAGATAGTTCTTGCTACATGTTCTGTTCCCATTCATCCCCAGCTGAGATAATATGCTGGTGAATTCCATTACAGAGACACTGCTAGCAGTTTAAGTGTGGACAATCACATACCAATACTTGAGCATAAACTCCCAACCCAGGTTAGTTTACCAACACACATATTATGTCCATGCCTGCCCAGGGAGAGACAAACTCAAGATATCCACTGCTATCCTGGGCTGCTAACCCAAGGTCTCACCTGGGCCTGCTCCACCCAACATCTCATTGGGTCCACTTTATGGCTCTAAACACACTGCAACATGGTCCCCTCAGGAAAGCCTGACTGTCATCTAATGATGTGACTGGTAAGCCAAGATTTGGAAAGTGGTTTTGACGAGGACCAGCTGGGTTGTCGTATTTTAAAGTCTATATCAAAACACTTTGAAAGCAGCAAAAGCTATGGGCTCTCGCCATAATGGCAATAGACATCAGACGAGCCTAAGGATTAATGAAACAGAAGGCACAGTTTTGTTACATTGATGCTCAGCTTCCCATGCAGCCTTTTAAATCAGCCTCTTCAAAATCCAAACACACTCCCTTTTGCACAGAACCACAATACACACAAAAGGAATATAGGATGCAATTTGGAGAGACAATATTAGATTGGAGAATTTTGGACTATTTCTCTTACAGACACAATCAGACCCAGTTTTGTGTATCTTTCTACCTGCACGAACAAAATAATTACCAGACTACAGCATCCTGCAGTAATGATCATTAACTGCAGTAGCAATATTGCAGGCTCTAGGGCCTTATTGTAATCTTCCTCATTTCAGTGTTAAACTATTCTAACTTCATTAGCTTCACTGGAGATACTCCACTTTACACCTACATAATTGAGAGCAGAATCAAGCCTCTACTGCTGTGGAAAATACTGTGTAGTGCAGCACTTTTCAAATAAAATGTAATTAACATGAAATTCTAGATCCATATTGCAATTTGCAGAATGATCACTGTGGGTGCAACATGACTTCCAACTCCCTCTCTCATCTTAATTTAGTTAGAAATAGGACTGCCTGTGTAATATTTTCTCCATCGCAGCAAACAGAGGCATATTTCTTCTTCTTTTCCTATTGTTATTTTTTTCTCTTTATAAATCTTTGTCAACAAAGGATTACTGGCTCACCTGAGAGAGGCAGTTAAAGTCAGATACTTGCCCATAATTAGGGAAACTTGGAATCCTTGACAATGAACACCTGGCTTCTCATTACTACCTGAATTTTATACTTCCAAGTGTTAATCTCTCCTCAGGGTTTGCCTTGGAGTTTCATTCTGGTATTCAATGAAACCATCAGGTTTTCCAGGCACTGACACCTTTGAAATGTTTTCCACATGGGAACCAATATGAAACATGTGTGATTATTACCGATTTCTCTGTGTTGATTTCTATTATGGTAGCGCCCTGGAAAAATAGTACAGACAGCAGTAATAAAATCTTCCATTGAATGACTTTATACAGCAGGAAGAGTTGTGTTTAAAGGGGCCGGCTGGGGTACGGGGAGGCTGCTATGATGAATGGTGTTATCATGATTATAGCTGGGTTTAAAGGATTCGAAGAACTTCTTGCACATTTTTTAGCCTTGAAAGTAAGTCCTACCAGCACTTCTTTCCTCTTAAAAGCCAGCACCACTGCCATTCCACACAACTCTACATGAAATACATGGGCTAGCTTGAAGCTGGGACCAGGCTGAACATGAAATCCCAGCTAACACTACAGGGCTACAGTTCAGAAAGATTACTATAATTTCTTCTACTTAATGCATAGTTTTCTTGTCTTCCCAACTTTTACCAGCCTTATGGGCAGGGAAGTTTTCGCACTCTTGTGAGATGTGCTGAGAACTTTGTACTTTTACTCCAGACACCAGAAAACTTGGGCAAAAAAATATCTTTGGAGTTTATCTTCTGTTAACCAGAAGAACTGTCCTGTGCCTGTATAAGAGTTGTTTAAAGCACTCCAGGCCCACAGCTCTTATTGACTACTGCAAGGCAACAGGGGTCATAAGAAATCAAAATAATCTGAAAGAACACCAAAGCTAAGAGTTCCCATGGAGCTGAAACTACTCAGAGACATGAAAACAAGTGGCTTTTAAACAACAGTTTGTTTGGTTTCCAAAAGCAGCAGGTGCTATTGAGGAGGAAAACAACCAGGTTGTAACCTCTATCAAGTCTGAGCCCTTATGCCCTTGACAATTTTTAAAGTTTTAAATTAATGCTGGAAGAGCAGACTATGCAATTTACTTCAGGAGCAAGTAGAACACTCAGGGAAAGAAAATATGCAAATCTTGTTTGGAATCTGAAAGGGGAAAATAAAAAAAGGAAGCAAAATCTTGTGACTGATCTAAGCCTTAGTATCAGAATTAGCAATATTTTGCTGATAAAACAGCAGTTATGATTGAAACCCAGAAGAAAAACGCAGATGACAACAGAGAACCCCCAAATTGACCTATGGCAAGCTTTATATGCAAAAAGATTAAATGAATGAAGAATGTAAAATTTAATTAAAATACCCCAAAATCAAAGGTGTTGATCAAAGTTGTCTTCGTCTTGCAGTTCAGTGATAAAAGTGGAAAACTCAGTTGCCGGCTGCATTTCCCTTGCACAGTTCAACTTAGACTCTGATGTCTGACGCACCATATATGCTAAAAAGAGCTGAGGAGAACAAAAGGGTTGGCTCTTAGAGAGATATAGGAAGTTTCACGTCCCTTTTGCCAGAACTGTTGCTTTTAAAACCAACCATAGTCTAGTGCTCACCACTGCCAGAGGACACCTGACAAATTTTCCCAGAAGAATAAGATTTTCTTACTTCATATCTGCATGATTATGATTTGAGTTCTGAGCACAGCCCTGGGAAGGACTGATGCATATACTTTGAAGGAGACTAGATAATCTTGCTATCAGAACTGGAATGCAAGCACGTTTCCCCAGACCCTTAGTGAGGTCATAGATGCATGGCATTTCTGAAATTCCTTGGAGATATTCAATACTCCTTACCTGTCTCCTGGTCGCTTGGGGAGCAGTGGCAGAGCACTGCCTCCTACTCAGCAGAGCTCAGGTTAAAACAATCTGTATCTTCATAAATACATGCTGAAGATCATTCATAAAATAAAAATAATTTTTAAAAAAGTGCCATTGTGACAGTGCACATCTTGTACATATAAAAGTCGTGCCAGGGAAAGTTTAACCTATGTGCTTTTTCCCTTACCAGTTTTTCAGTCTCCATTGACTGTTTCAATTCCTGCATTAACCCCCTTCCCCTCAATTCCCTAAGGCCTGTTTTCTCTCTCTAATACCCTTCCAGTCTCTGCCTCTGATTTTATACAAATGTGGGTTATCTGAGGTGATAATTATAGAACTGAAAATAGAGTAATACAATAGTTCTGCTCTGGAGCATTAAACTGAAAGCACAGTGGATCACTACCTACTCTGCTGGGAGTATTTCTGGGCACTTAGCTGCACCTTCTGCAATTCTTGTCTTCTTTCCTTCAGATCCCAGTATTTCTCCTCCATTTATTTGTCAGGAATGAATTGCCTCGTAAGGCTATAGGGCAGACTTGTGCAACAATTCAGCTCTCTGGGACTGGTGACTTGCATCGCATATGTGTCCCAGGAACGACGTGATGCCAGCTTCCTCGCACACAGTCTTCGTATATTTTGTTGTATCTGCATATAGTTGGTTCTGTCTGACATATGATATTTCTGCAAGTCCCTATTTCTTCTGACATCAGCTTCTTTCATTATAGGCACTATAGTTCTCAGTTTTCTGTTAAGAAAAACATCCACAGAGGAGGTGACACACAATGTTGCAGTAGTGCCTCCTGCCATGAATTGGTGAATCTGTCCCAGTACAACTCATAAATTCTGATCACTGATGAAGTCACAAGGCAAATTGTTGGCCTCTGAAATGTTTCTATGGATCCTCCTCTACTGTTCTCACAAGATGAGGAACATCGAGGAACTGTTAATCTTAACAAATATGATTTGACCATCTTGGCTCAAGAGATTGACTGATGAACCAGCTTTAACTGCCTGTCTGCCAAGGGGAATGAGGAACAGAAAAATCCCAAGAGGGATTTTAGAGGCACACACATAGTTGTGACAGGGAAGGGTCACAAAACCTGCAGAACAAAAAACCATGTACATTCATGTCATGGAGAGAACCCAACTTAGCTAATGCATCCACTCATGGTTTCAGAAAACCTGAACTGAGTCCTCTAAGAAGGTATTAATAAAAATATCCATGCCCTTTTGGATGCTTACTATGTAAAACAGCATGCTCACAAACTTGCCAATAGTGATTTCTAGGAAAACATTTTTAAATCTGGGAAGTCTAAAGAGTTGGTGTTTTGTTTAGTGGAGGGAACAAAAACAAATGCTGTTTTGGATGAGCACAAATGTTTCATTTTGTGGGTTTTTTTTCAGTTCAGTCAACAACAAAAATACTTCATTGCTAGCATCGCTAGAGAGTCAGGCATATACACAGGAAAACAAACCCCATAGATTTATTGTCCTCTGTTGCACTGCAGAAACCCAAGAGGAAACTGTGTTTGACAGGCAAGAAGAAAGAAAAGCAAGAGAATTCTTGGTTTAAGATCTCTAACAGTATTAAAGTGATGGAGAACAAATGACTACAAACCTCAGAAGCTAAGGACTTCCATCTTTAGGTATGCTGGTGCTTCTATTATGAGCCCCCCACTTCAAATAGAGCTACAGAGAAGAAATTGATTTTCTGGGTTTATGGCTTTTTAAAGGCACATTAATGTTCTCCATAACTGAGTACTTCCACAGTACTTTATTATGTGAAATACCATTAATTTCAATGGGAGTTTGTGTAGTATGGTAACGATGTCATTAAGCAGGGCTGTTAAACTCATTGGGCTATATACCATCCTGAATTACACCTGTACCCCCCACTCCCCCTGATCAGCATGCCCTTTCCCACACCTCTGTACCTGAGCCATACAGTGTGCCCCTGCTTTCCCTGGCTAGCAGGGGCAAAGACCAAAGCTCTGCAGCTGCAGCTAATGACTAACAGGCAGTTTTGAGACATAGCCCATGTTATATCCATCTGCACAAGAACAAGATTTGTCCAAAAGACACTTACAGACCTTTATTTTACCCTGTGGCTGTGCCATGGGTTGGAATGGCTTCATTTATCACTTTATCCCAAAATGTCATAGGTTTATTTTCACAGCATCTCTGTGAAGAAGAAAAAAGCAGCTTAATTCCCCAGAGTGGACCTGATGCATACACAGAAGGTAAGATCTGCACACAACATATTCCTCCAATGGCCTGAGTCCTGAGCAGCATCCTGGTTAGAGGCTGCTTTTCAGACCCCTTCCTGCTGCAACCAGTAGAGACATCAGTATATGACATGTTTTATAGATGACTATTACCGTTTTAGTCCACGGATAATAACTGGTATGCTCAAGGATTTGCAAGACTTCATCCCTTTAATGTTTAGGGATTAAATCGCATCTTCAGGAAAAGCCTGAAATAACGGATGGCAACCTGCACCATCTTTGAAGTAGCTCCAGAAAGTATTGTGCTCAGAATTGCTCCTCTGAAGTATTGTCAATCCTCTTTCCTGTGTGTGCTGAGCCGAGCACGTTTTCTTTCCTACCCTATCCAAGCTGCTTGCCTTGAAGAGAAGAGAGAAACTGATGTACATATAGATTGGGGAGCAAGAGGCTGGACTGAAGCCCTGGAGAAGAGGGTCTTGGGGCTTTGGTTGATGATAAACACAGTCTGAGTTAACAATATGCAGACAAGAGGGCTGACTCTGTACTTGGGATGCATTAAGCACAGTATAGCTAACTGGTCAAATGAAGTGATTGTCCCACTATACGTGGCACTGGTGAAGCCTCATCTGAGGTACTGTGTGCAATTTAGGGCTCCACAATGCAAGAAGGATATAAAAATCTTAGAATCTGTCCAAAGGAGAGCAACAAAAATGGTGAAAGGGCAATAGGGCATAACTTACTTATGAGGAATGGCTTATTTATGAGGAATGGCTTATTTATGAGGAATGGCTGGGGATGCAAGGTCTTTTCAGCTTAGAGGAGATTGAGGGCTAACCTCAATGCTGTCTACAGCCTTCTCAAGAGATGGAATGGAGAGGGAAGTGCTAATCTCTCTGCCTGGTGTCCAGTGACAGGACGCAAGGCAATGGCTTGAAGTTTGCATGAGGGGAAGTTCAGACTGGATATTAGCAAAAGTTCTTCCCTGAGAGGGTGATCAAGCACTGGAACAAGCTCCCGAAGCTGTTGAATGCTCAAACAACATCTGAACAACACTCCTAGTAGAAACCTGGTTTAACTTTTAGGTTGCCCAGTGTGGAGTCAAGAGTTGGACTCAATGATATTCATGAGTCCCATCCTACTCTGGATATTTTATAATTCTGTGAAAATACATCCCCGTCATCAGCTTTCCACTTGACCTAGAGGCATCTTGGCAAAATGGACCAGGAAGCAGCAAGGGCCTGGTATAAAGGAAGTTCTCACTTTCCATCTTCACATCATGGCTTGCAGCCCAAATCGTCTCTTTGACTTTAACCCCTGTCCTTTGCTCTCTTTCCCAATAATGGAACAAAGGATGATTTCGTTAGGATGATTCTTCCTGTCCCATGAAAGTTAATGAGAGTTTTGTTAATAACTTCAGCAGAAGCAAGATTAAACTCTTTATTTTTCTTTTTTTTTTTTTTTATTGGTATCTAATTTGGATTGCAGTTGTACTGATTGACAACTCCACTACAACTGCATTGAACTGGTGCCTGAATCAGTAATCTACTTTGTTGTCTTAATTAACTTCAGTCAAATTTGAACTGAATTGCTTTTCTTGGAGATCTTTTAAGGTGGCTGTCAACCCAAAGGTAAAGACTTTTATAAAATTGCTGCTGCTTTTTATTTTGTACAATTGCTTTAGATAAAGATATTTTTCTTCATCTCTTACCTCTCAGTACTTACATTTTCATATTTCATATTCCTTTCTATTTCCTTTTTTCATTTTTAATATATTCTTTTCTCCCTCTTATTTTTTAATTAGCCTTCTATTTGAATTTAATTATTTTCTTCCCTTTCAGCTAACTCCTGTCTTACACAGCACACTATCTCACCACCCCCTTCAATAAAGCTCTGTCTCTCAGCTTCACCTGCCTCTTTTAAGTCTCAACTTTCTAATTTATTTTTTGCATTTCTAATTTCTCTCCTCCCCTCCCCCCAATAATTCGTTTTTAACTCATGAGTTTCCTTTCCAGCCACAGGGCCTAGGTTTCTCCCCTTTTGCTTCTTTTACATCAATGCAATGCTGTAGGTCCCAAATGAGCAGCACCAGATCTGTACCCTTCCAGTGTAGAGAAAAATCAGGCCCACAAAGCAAGCCCAGTAAAGAAAACTGGAATGTTTTCCTGGGCAAAATGGGGATGTTTCCTTTTGAACAGACTGGGAAACAACTGTTCAAAGTGTGACAAATAATGTGAAAATTTTTCATATTCTTGATCCCAGGAAGGTGGGAAAGCGTTAGAATAAGCTGTTAATAAATATTCCTGATTTTTATGCATTCACTACCAACATTTCTCTTCCTGCTCCCCTTCTTCCTCAAAATTCACATATACTGTCTCTCTTGGGCACAAAGTCTGATTTTGTTTTTACCGCTTTTACACTGGCTTCACCGCACTAATTTTTGTTTCATTTCTCTTGAGTTATGCAAGCTTAAGCAAGAGCAGACTCAGGCACTCTGTTGGGCTGGGATTTTCCTTTCTCTTTTTTTACTTTTACTTTTTAAATTTGATGTCCCAGCTGATCTTAAACAGCTGGCTTTTTTCATTTCAGGAGTAGCTTAAGTCTGAACTCTCCAACAACATACAGCAGTTATCAGTTAATGAGATGACATGTACCCTTGTCCACACTTGCATCACTACGGTTGCTTAAATGAGCTGATATGCTGCAACTGAGGATTAAACCGTCTCTTTCAATCCTGCATGCACTGCAGCACAAGTTACTCACTCCAGCAACCACAGAAGAAATTGCAGTCCTGGGAAAGTCAAGATGAGCAGAAACTCCTGTGCATTAAAGGTAAAGCAACTTCAGCAGTGGAAAAATTAAAAGAGGAACACATCCTCTGCCTGCTGTTCAGATTCTGTTGAAATCCCCTGGCTTTTTCTTTTTTTCTTGAATTGTACATTGTTTTGTATATTTTCACATCCTTTTTTAATCCACCCACCCATGCTTTAGTTTTGAAAGGTATGCTGTGAACATGCTAGAGTTAAAAAGGACACTCCAACATTTACATCTGTACACTTTACCATTCTAAAGCCATGCACATACAGGATAGGAAACATGTTCTAGAAAAACAAGAACATTCCTAGTATTAGAATATGCCCTGGATATGTACTTCCAGAATGAGGTAACAATTTTGGTACCCTGAAGCTTGAACAGTTAGAGTTATTTTTATAATAATGCTACATTTGCTGACTCCACAAGGAAATCATAAATACTGGGGTATGGTTCCAGAAAATTTAATCCAAGTGTTGGTCCCATGCTGAAGAATATTCAGCTATAAATGACTACCTGGTAATTTAAACTGGGGAACTGAAGATAATCACATACATCTTTTGGTTGTTATTGATTACAGAAACACCACAACCCAACTATTTCAGCCCTAGGGATAACTAGGTTCAGATGTACCCTCTTCTTTCTACACAGATGGCATAAATGAAGATGCCTTAAGGAAGGACTGGAAATTGGTGTCTATTTATCAGAGCAAAGGTATACTTTGTTCGGAGAACCTACATTAGTTGTTCCATTTCCATGTTACAGAGGCAAAATTCATAACATTTGTTACATGGGGGCAGCATTTGCACTGAGGTGAGTATACTTGCCAAAACAAACAAAAACCTCAGTTGCTGGAGATTTTTGCTGTCATTCACTATTACTCCCTTTGACTTACTACAGTAGAGAGCTAAGACATCACTTTTATAAGCTTTACGTAGTACCAAAACTCCACCAGATCCCAACATGGCTCTAGGCACTTTGCAGACACCTACTCATAGAAAAATCCATATATCCTTTCAACCCTGAAAGATGTTTATACCAATGCAAAATGAAATTATTATATCACCACTCTGGTTTAATGGCAACTGAGGTCCATCAGTTAATCAATTGTGTGCAGTGCCGAAATAGTACTGAAGGGACACAACAGTCCCTGCCCTGGCAACATCATGAACTACTTTCCCATCCCTTCCACGTTACACTTGTGTGAGCTTCGCACATAGGCAGCAAGTCTTCAGGCTTAGAAAGGATTCAGAATAAAACCCACACCAAAACAAAAACTCCATTGTGTACTTTCTGATTAATTTTTGAGTGCACCTGAAGCAATTACAAGAGTAGTAATGATATACTTCATAGAGCCTGCCCTGTAATGTTCACCATAATTAAAGGAAACTTGGATCCCAACAGACATGGTCTCTAAAGACTGGAGGGATTGGGGGAGTATGGGGATGTGAAAGGGAAGGGGGTAAGGCCATTAAACATAGCCAAGGTACCTCTGCCTATCCCTCTCAGCACAGACCAATGCAAATATGTGGTCTGAAAATTAACACAGCTAGGAAGGAAACATCCCACAGGGAGAATCAATACCCAGCAAAGGATAATGGGAACCCTGTGCAAGCAGCTGTGATCTGCCCTCTGAACAGTAGCACCTGTCCACAACAGCAATCAATGCTGGTCAATGGGCAGCTCTTCTTACAGCTCAATTCACACAATGATTGTTAGCTGGAACCAAGGCGGTGGCATCCCATGCTGCTAAATGGTGTCCCTTTCTTCCTAAATGCAGATAAAAAATGACTTCCCAAATAACTGGCACAGCTCTTTCTAATCTTTCCTCCACTCCCTTCTGCTTCAGCCTTTTTGCAGTATACAAGGAGAATCAATAGAATTCACAGCTAGAAATGAAGTTATTCAGCTTAAGTTCAGAATATATTGTGCCACAAAGTCAAGGCATGACAGGCACTTCAAATCATTCATAGCAAGGAATTCGGGCTTACCTATTTCTGTTGAGACCATGTTTGTCTTACACTTTCTGATTATTATTAAAGAAAGAGCCTTATTTATTACCCTCCCAAGGGCACTGGTAGAGAAAAACTGGAGATGCTCAGAGCAGGTTGTAATTCAAATTATTCTCCACAGGACAGAGAAGTTTTGCAGGCAGTGGCGTTTATGGCTGTCTACAGCTGTCTAAGTTGCATCACTTCTTGTCACAGCCTTTGTACTTGTCTCAATACAGTCACACTGTAATATAGTGAAAAGAGAAAAAATGGATATAAACAAAGAGTCGTGATAGTTTCATGGAGTCCACTGGGCAGAATGAGGAATTAGTCTGATGTAGTCAGAAGCAGGTCCTGAAAATAGGGGTTTTTTTCCACTCAGGAGAACCTTCTTGTTTCTGGTGCAAGTAATAGCAAACAATATCAAAGTCTGCAGATTTGTTTTAAAAATTTGAAGTACGTCATTTTGACCCATGACCGTATGACTTTTCCTAATAGCCTCCAAGCTCTGTTGTGCTTCAGTATCCCAGGGTACTGTGAAATACACACAGGATGCTGAACTCTGAAGACATCAAAGCCTCATTCCTCTAAATGCCATGTGAATACTCACATGCTCAAAATTAAAAGTGTGCTTCATTAGTCTGGGGTCTGTGAATCTGCTCTAAATACTAAAAGCCAGAAGAATGTCTCCAGAAATTTGAGGGAAATCGTAGTAGCCACCAAAAATTACTTCGGATCTTGCGGTTCCCAGTCTCGTGCTTTCAACATAATATCCAGTTTCCCACTAGAGAACCCGGTAGCATTAGCAAACACAGAAATGTAGATTGAGCTTACTGAGATGCCAGCTAGGGCTCTGAAAGGTAGACAGCTGAGCAGTGTACTGGAAAATGACCAGATATATTTAAACTGGCACGATCAAGTTCACTACATTCTGAACTGATGCCAAAAGTTCAGGGGCATTGTGAGCACATCTTACATAAGGGACACACATCTCTGCCATCTACTCCTGGTACTGAGCACAGCAGAGTGGAGAGCAGGGAGCAGAGGGCAGAGGATATCCTAGAGTGTTCTTTCAAACTTGACACAGATTTCCATTTTGTCACGTTCTTAGCATGTGTGTTTATTTTCCTTGAATATTCAAGCATTTGGAGCTTTACAGTTGCCAGAGCTTATGAAAAGTGCATATTTAGCTCAAAGAGTTCCCAGATGTGAATTTCAAAATGACACTGTGTTGATTAGCTATAGAAGGCAGCCAGTCAAAAAGCAGAAACAACAACATGTGACTTGGCACTCCCCAGCCAGCCAGAAAATAGTCACCCATTTCATTTTTTGTGAATTTTTCAAAATCTGGGAAAACAGCAAAAGTTAAAGGCATGAACAAATGTTCCTGTTTCCTAGTTTGCACCTAATGTCTTACCTGCTTACCTTACCCAACATCACTACTATTTCGCCTCCCTCTGCAGGGAAAGGTCTTGAGAAGACCTGTGGGGTCATCAGTAAGCAGTAGCCAGAACTTCAGTGTTCCTCCATCACTGAAGTTATCCTGCCATAGAGACACCTGGGGCTCTGCTCCACCTCTTGGGGTGAGGGTGGAATGAAATTAGAGTGAAATGCGTTTAATTTCTCTTAATGTTATGCATTGTTTGCAGCTGATCATTCATCATCACAGCTCACCCCTATGAATGATTCATGAGGGGACAGCTGTTCCTAGGGCCTCAGCTCCTGAGCTGCACATAGCACAAGAGGCATCCCCAGGCTGCGTATGGGAGAAACTGAG
Source organism: Coracopsis vasa (assembly GCA_026283785.1). Taxonomy (NCBI): domain Eukaryota; kingdom Metazoa; phylum Chordata; class Aves; order Psittaciformes; family Psittacidae; genus Coracopsis; species Coracopsis vasa. Next base: position 16,826 of record JANHGB010029781.1, read on the forward strand.
CACCTGAGAAGTGCTAACTTCTCTTAAGCTGAGAGAGCTTATTTTTTTAAATGAAGGCAAGACTACAATACAGCCTTAGCAGTGCAATGGGGAAAGGAATAGGTAAGTAGGTTACACATAGAAATAAAAGGTGCTTCAAGGTATACAGGCTTTAAGGAGAAGTAGTATTAGTCTGATCAGCTGGAAACAGTGAAATTCAGTATCCTGTACAGGATTCTTCTAGCTTCCACAAAATACATGTATAAAATACACAAAACTTCATTAAAATGTTGACATGTTGTGCAGATATTATTTGGTTTGTGTCTTATTTTCTATACTTAAACTGCAGACACTACAAAGGACACTCAGAAGAACTTCCTTCTGAGTGTCATCTTGTATAGTAAGATGTATATCTCACACTTCTGTGTACAGCATGTGTAGCTCTTTCTACTTCAGACAAAACTAAACCTCTCCTAATGAAGCTTCCCAGCTTTAAATTAATGGCAATGTAAAAATAATGCCCTCCCTCTTTCTTTAATGTTACCTCAACTGATGGAGAAAAGCGTAAGAAAGAATTTTAAAATCTACTCAAAACCACAGTTGGCAATATTATAATAATTATTATTACAAATCAGCTATTTTTTCAAATACAATGACAATTTTGCCTTAAGAAATTAGGAAGCTGGCAGTAGAACTGAAGTGGCAAACAATTTATGCACTGTACGTGGACGTTGCATAGATCAGGAAAACATCTTATGTCTTTTTCCTCTCTCTTGTGTCCTTGCCCCTTTGAAAAAAAAAAAAAGTATCCAGGATGATATTCTACTAGCAATTTTAGGAAATCCCTAGATCCCAGCAATTTGCACTGAAGAAAGAGTGGTGCTACTCTTTCAAGCACCACACAAAAGGTAAGATTGAATTGCCAAAATCTGATGCCATTCCTAATAAACAGGACAGATGTTTAGAGCACAAGAGAACATGCTACTTAGGATTTGGTTTTCAAATTCTTTAAAACCATTTCTATTGAAAAAACCTCACAGACTGACCTTTCAAAAAATAGTTCCTAACTGGAAAGCCTCTAAATCTACAGCCCAGGTTTAAAATTCATGTACCTCTCCGTTGTTTAAGGAAGAGAAGTTTTACCACAATGCAGAATGGTCTGGAGGTTTTGTGGTTTTTTAACCATGCAGCTTTTGTGTGAGATGTTCTTTATCCTATTTGGATAGTGCTTTCTCTCAGCCCTGTCCTGACCTTTCACTCATCCCACCACAGACTCAGTCTACAAAGTATTCAAGGTTATTTATACCACAATCAGTGTTTATACAGAAGTGGGCAAGAAAACTCAGTTGCTTGTAAATGCAGGAGGACAATTTAAAATAGAATGAATTTCAGCTGCGGTGCTGGAATTCTTTACTGTGTCTCCATCAGAGATGTACAAACCACTTACTCTGCAGAGAACAAGGTTACAAGTCACACATCATACATACACTGGAATTACATGGTTTGTGGTAGACCTCTCCTGTGGCAGAGCCAAACTCTGTTCTCTGTCTCCAGAGACAATGAGCTTGTTTTGATATAAGATTGCAGAATTTGACTTTAAGTCAGTAAGCAGGCACACCAGTCAAAAAACAACAGAACTTTGCGGACATATGTCCTCGATCAGATATTACTTGCACATGGAAATAATTTTTAGTAACCGAATAAAGCTTTTTGTTGTCTCCAGAATGACCGGTACTATGTCTAGGCAGCCAAATATTAAGTAGCTGCCTGGAAGCGGCAGTGGTCACCTTTGCTGTAAAGGAAGAGAACCTTTGGAAGCTTTCCCAGGAGGAGAGGCAGTGTGTTTAGCCATCTTTTTTCCCATTAACAACAGTGCAGTTCAACCTCCTCATCACATAGACATGTGACACCAACACCATCATACCTGCATGCAGCACAGAGAATAAATTATGCAGATCTTTGCTTCAGGGAGTTGGACTCAATGATCTTTATGGGTCCCTTTCAACTTGACATATTCTATAATTCTATGATTCTGTACATTTCAGCTTGCTTCAGATAATAGTTTCCAATGACAAAAGTCCAAAAGGATGAACCACCAAGGCATTAATAATATAGCTGCAGCGAGATTCTTTGATATAAAAAACTATTTATTTGTCAGGCTTATATTTCTTTATTGAAGATCACTTTCCTCAATATGCTGAGAAAAGACCAAATTTGTACAGATCAGCAGGATCCTTGAAAGTGAAATAAGGGCAATTCCTTCAAGTACAGTGTGGCTGCAACACAATGCCTGTCTTCTGCTCAGATTCCAACTGTGTGCAGAACATGATACTATTATCTGTAGGTAGAAAAACAAAAAGACAAAGAGTGGTTGGTTGCCTGGAACAAATTACTACTGCTAATGGTGAGGCATAACAGAGCTCAGAAACCATTAACATTAGATATGTTCTGTATGCCCATGCTGGTCACTTTCCTGGAAACTTGTATTCTTCTCTATCATTTAAGTCCTACATCTTGTATCCTCAGTACTGAAGATCTGATTCAAGCTGAACTCTACCAGATTCAAACATACTAAATTTTAAATGATTCAGCTCATAATTAAAGCCTCTTATTATTTAATGTTGCAAGGATTTTTAATTATGAAGATAAAATTTTGCTCTTGGATAATATTTATCTGCAGATTTGCATGTCCAAAAGAGATAGAACTGAGCATCAAAGAAGCAAAGACAAACTTAGGAGAGCTGAGGTTAGATCCCTCAGTTCACTACTTTGTCCCTGTATCACTCTGCCAGTAGAAGTCAAAATTATAGAATTCATAGAATCATAGAATCATTTAGGTTGGAAAATATCTTGAAGATCAAGTCTAACAATTAACTTAGCACTGCCAATTCCACCACTAAACCATGTCACTTAGCAGCACATCTATACCTGTCTTTTAAATACCTACAGGAATGGTCACTCGACCACTTCCCTGGGCAGCCTGTTCCTATGCTTTACAACTGTGAAGAAATTTTTCCTAATATTCAGTCTAAACCTCCCCTGGCACAACTTGAGGTTGTTTCCTCTCATCCCATCACTTGCTACTTGGGAGAAGAGACCAGCACCCACCTCACTACAACATCCTTTCAGGCATTTTTAGAGAGCTATTACGTCTCCCCTCAGCCTCTTTTTCCCCAGACTAAAAAATCCCAGTTCCCTCAGCCACTCACCATAAGACTTGTGCTCTAGATCCTTCACCAGCTTCATTGCTCTTCTTTGGACATCATCTGTGTCAGGAAATTAAAGCAACCAGCCTGGCTGTAGACCTCTATGCCCAGGATTGACCTGTTTTCCAGTGTTCTCTGGTATCTAAGAGAGACAACACCTGAAGGTGTTGCCTTAATGAAAAGTGATGAAGAATAAGAAAGAAAAAAAAGTGCTGTGCATGTAATGGACATTAGTGGAAATTCTGCGAAATTCCCATGTGAAATCTGTGGACTTAAAGCATTTTTCTGTGTTGCTTAATAAACATTCTATCTATGAAAAGACAAAAAATTAAAAGGTCAGTACTTTTTTACTTATGTTCACTGCAATTTATTTTTTTTTCACAATGCTCGCATTTCTGTTCCCATAGAGAAGGGCTCTTTCTCGTCCTTATTGAACACAGTAAATATTTGAGACAGCACTGAAATTATTCATTCAGACAGACGCATATCTATTTTGGAAGAAAATCCAGCCACATGAAAGTGGGTTATAAAGGGAATGTTTTGTAGGTGCTGTTGTTCACATCCTAAAATATCACTTATCTTTCTGAAGAACTTATCTTAGAATTATTCCAGACTCTTTTCCCATATTTTTGGTAGGTTTTTGTGTGTATGTTTTTATCCAGGTGTTCCTCTGGATGCCCAGTCTTTTACAGAGATGTGTGTGCGCTGTGGCTCTTTTAAAGACCACTAATTCCTGCAGGAGAACTAACTCACTGCCCACTAGCCTACTGCCAAGCATCATTATGGGAGGCAAAACTTCACAACTGCAAACAGGTGCTGTAACTACCTCAGATCCACACCGCCGTTGTGAATGTGCTTTCTATGCAGTAAGTGGCAAAGAAAATTGCAACGCAGAGGTTGGACTAAATGACTTCCTAAGGTCACTTCAAACCTCAGTTTTCCTGTGAACCTATGACAGGTGGCAATGTGGTACACGAGACAGAAGCTGCTCCTATTGCATAAACCTGAGGATTTACTATCTATTACCAAGCTGTTGTTACATTTATGCCATCTGATGTGAGGTGCTGCATGAACTAACTTCTTGATTATGTGAATTGCCTTCCTCTAATAAGCTTTTCCACAGAAAGTACTAACGTATTTTTATTGATAATATATAAACACTTATAAACTATAAATAATATAATTCATTACATAGGCAGTGTGAGCAAAAATAAAACCCAAGCAATTCTTTGACAATTTAGCAATGTCTGTGAAGTGTGTTACATGCTTTAAGCAGAAGCCCACACAGGAAGATGAAGCATGAAGTGCCTTTCCTGGGGCTTTAGAGCAACCAGGGCTGTACCGCCAGGAACAGCACAGCTCTCAGCCATTTTCAACAGTTGTGCAACACTGATTTGGAGCAATATCAGAATGGGACACCCCTCTATGACAAAAATAGGGCTGACAAAGTTGTGGAAAGAGCCAACACTTAACAACAGACACAGCACATGGCAAAAGGGAATGCTGCCATGAGCATAACGTAAGATAAGATTACACTCATACAGCATTGCTGTTTGCAGGAAGAGAGATGCTACCCCTCCACACTCACACACTGTAATGAATCACAGATTAACCGTTACGTTATTCATGCAGATTCAAAGGGCCATTGTAGAGTAGAAGGCTGGGGGGGTGATTGTCCTACTTTTTACAACACCAAAGAGTTGCCTCATTTCACCTGAGAGAAGAAATTCCAACATTACACTAACAGAAGCTGTCAAAAAGACCCTTTTCCCACCTATGCTGTGCTTGCCATCATGAACATAGTCTTCAGATATCAACTATTTCAGACTATTTCAATAAACAGTCCTCTACCTGGTGTCAGTGGCCAGGTCCTCAAAATTCACAAAGTGATTCAAAGCATGCACACCTCAATGAAAAGACATGCCCTGATTCCCATCCTGACTCACATGGGCTGAGGGTCAGGCTCTTAGATTCTGCACATGACTGGTAATTTTTAAATTATTACAATGAAAGGAAAGACTGTCTTTCTAATGCCCAAGCACAACAGCTGCAATGTCATTGGGGTTGTGTTCTGAGATGCTCCTAGACTGCAGCCCAAATAAGTGTCTTAATGATACTTTGAAAATATGTAAAGCACTTCTTTTATATGCAATGACACTTCTGTCTGGGCACATGGTCTATTTGTCCAGCCAGAATGAAATTAGAATTAATTAATCAGATTCTACTCTGATTTGTACTACCTGTAGCTACAGTAAATGCAATGAAGCTATACTGTGTGTAAATAAGAAGAGACTTGGACTAGTTTACTTTATTTATGATAGTGAGCTTACAATCAGAATCTTTCAGCTCCAGTGAACCTCTAGGTTCTTTGAAAAGCCATGCACTACAGAAGGCTCTGCTCTATTTATGTGCATTTACTGTTTAGCAGTTTTGACCAACAGCTTCAGAAAGATCATACAACAGTAAAAGTCAAACAGTACAACCTACAGAAGGAGTTTCATGAAGTAGACTACAATTGCACAGGAGTTTGGACAATATGCAGGAACTTCACCTCTGCTCCTGTAAGAGATTCCTTTGGAGCCTTTAATAATCATATTTGATTATGGTCTTTTCTTGTTACCATATAGACAAGACAGGTTCTCTGGCATAGTGTCCCAAAGGTGACAGTTTGAGTCACTCAGAGCCGACAGTATGGCCCAAAGTTGATGGTCCAAATGATGGTCCAAATGATGGTCCAAATGATAGTCCAAAGGTGTATACTGATTCAAAGAACTCTTAGTTATGATTCAAAGAACTCTTAGTTATATTAGAACTGATTCAAAGTCTCTTAGTTATGTATGGTAATTATGTTACTAATTATGACACTCTTGTTTGGAAACATCATGTATGACCAAGCAGCCCTTTTTCACTTGGACCTGCCTATCCTACGTTGCCCTTTTAGTCCTGTTCACGATTGCAGTGTGCATGGTTAAAACTGTTCCAAAATCTTCGCTCGCAAAGTCAAGCCATCAATCAATTTTGTTATACATGATAACTGTAATATGGTAAATTACATGGTATTAGAAATATATCTGATGCTAAACAAGTAACAAAATATAGACTCTGTTCTTTATAAAAAGTGTAACAGAAATTACTTAATCGGGGTGCACAGCATTGTCTACAGAAGGGAGTGGTTGAGGTCCTGCAAATTACTACTGTTGACTTCTCAAAGGAAGCAAGTGATGACCTAAGTGCAACATGAATGAAAGCAGTGGTGGCTGACAAAACACTAATAACTAACTGTAACGGTGGGAGATAAATTAGACAATGAACCGATATTAGCTCCAGCAATTCTCTCGTATTCCTACTGCCCTTATATTAGACCATTGTAAAGGCAGCATCACCCCAGACAGTGTCTGATGTATCTTGAGATTAAAATTGCTGTCCATGATAGACATTTGGCTTTTGTGTATTCTTCTAAAGTAGGTGAGGTATTATGAAGGAAGACATTTCCCTATCCAAAGCTCTTCCAGTCTGAAAGACAATCCACCACTCATCTATAAATATGTGAGGAAAAAAAGGAATTGCTTTATTCCAAAACTCTTAGCTCTTTGTATGAAGTGTATTGCTATATAAAGCAAGACAACCTAATGAATGATACCCACTTGTCAGCACTCTGCACAGCGAGTGGTAGGCATTTACACATACTAATAAGCTCATTAAAATCTGGACACCAGAGAAGTCTGTAGCTCTTCCCATTCTGGCCTTTCACTTGGTTTTACCTAGAAAAAAACAAATGCCCATTTTCTTTTTTCTTTCAGTGACAGTTCCTGTAATTAAGATTTGGGTAGCAGGGTGCAGGATTGAGGGGAACGAGGTTAATGTAAAAGTCCTGAGGAACTTTCAGAGACCTCAGCTGTTCATTAGGCAACATCTACGCAGCTACCAGTATGCAGGTGAATAAGGGAGCTATTCCTTAGGGAAAAACAGCAAATCAAGTGTGACACTCCAGCTTATCAGATGGAGTAGAGGCCCCTGGGAACTGGCAGCATAGTCCTTGATAGCAAAGTGACTGCAGTGAAAATGTATGGAAGCCAGCATATGGTTATGCCATCTGACTCCTTATTATACTTCAAAGGACATAGGTCTGGTAGTAGCATGGGGTTCTAATGCTACAGCAGCCCACAGCAGATGTGCTTCTCTCCCAGTAAAAACTTCTATCTCCTTCACACACCTATCAGGCTGTGCCTGTCTGATTGACTACAGCAAGTGACTTTGACAGGGCAACATACAGTCCTGAGGAGCAAGGGCTATAACATATTAATATAAGAATGCAGTTGATTACAGTATAAGCCGCTGAAAGTTAGCTGACTATAGCACAAGACTGGAAGAATGCGGCTGTCTGCAGGGCCCCGCCAGGAGAATGCATCTATCTATACCTACAAACGTGTGGCTGACTGCAGGCAGCTGTCATACAATCAGAGTGGTCTGGTGGGCTTGTTACCTATCAAACAATTGCACTCCTGCTTATTGTGGATTTAAATACACCTCCAGTCTTCTTCCTGCAGCTAACTAGTGTTTGCCTCCAGCGAGGGAGGAGGAGTAAGGGATCTCACTGGGTTTGTTTAGACATTTCTGAATCCACTTTGACAGAAAGTTTTGTCCTTCAACTGGCAAATGCCATTCAGCTCTTGCACTGAAGGGAATGATTCCATTATTAAGGACCTGATTTATTTTTAATAACCCTTCTGCTGTATATATAGGAACACCCTGGATATTATAATCTAAAAAAATCCCTAAGGGTAATTTGTTTTGGAACTGATACACTGTCTGGGATTTTCTGAATAGTGGACAGTAATCAAATGAGGTGCATTTTCTATATCTGTTATGTTCTAAGGACACACTGAAATGTTTGGGGTTTTTTTGTTTTCTTCTACACAAGCAACATTTAAGTAATAAAGCATTACAAAAAATAGATCTAAATAATTCTTAATAAAGGACAATCAATCCTGCAATCGGACCCGTCAGGCCCATTCTGCCTGAAAGCCAAAGAGTCCACCTGCTCTGAGCTGACTGCTATATTTATATATGTATCAGACGGGGATAACTGCATGGGGCTGCAGCTTTCCTCTCCAGCTGGTGCAGCATGCCTTCCTGTGCCCAGCTGCCCTTCGGAGGGATGGGCGCTTCCAGGCACCTGTCTCCTTGTCAGTGGAGCAGCCCACTGCTTTCAACTGTCACCTTCCCTTTCCAGAGCTCCTGCCCCAGACACTTCACATGCAAGCACTAGCTGTCCTCACCTCTCTTCCTTCAGTACTGGTACATGGGAATCCATTTAAACATCCCAGGTTGGAGCTTTTGCTATCACTCTCCATTTACATGGGTCACATAGGCTGAGCTTTTTCCTCTTCAGTTGTAAGAGCTATTAGTATATGAATGTTTTATCCCTTTCCTCCCCTAAAAAGCAAGCTTAAAATGTTATTTGCTTTGGATTCTGAGAAGTACAAACTCTACCACATGGCAGACACATGTGAATCCATATGCTAGCATGTCTGTAAAGCTAAGAGAGATTAAAGCCTGAAGCTTCTATTAAATGCTCTCCTTTTTTGCTTGCATGCAACATTTTTAGATTGAGCTCTAAATGTTCACCAACACATGAATATTTTCGAGTCGGCTCTGTTCACTGCGATACATTATTCTGCTTGTGTGTTGGTTAGTGACAGATACTTACCTGAAAACTTCTAATGTAAAATGGTTTATGGCCATCTGAGGGGAAAAAATCTGTGATCTTTGCCTGACTGCTGGAACAGTACAACAAGAGGAAACACTGTATTCAAGCCCCACAGCATGCCAACTTTCTTTCTTTCTTCTAGAAATGGACAGAACAGAAAGGAAAATGACTGCTGGCATATTGTGAAAGTACTTCCAAGTTTGTACAAACTCCAGTGATAGATGCAAACACAGACAAAACCCTTCACAGGAAAAGTTTTGCAAAGAAAGATGAAAAATACCCTATGAAAGAAACAGAACTATCATGGTTACTCCTTCCAACAAAAAGAAACAGACGCTCTCTAGGCTTATGTTCCAGAGCCAGATTTATTGTAGTTGCTTAACCAAATATAGTTATTAAAGAATGTTATTCACACTGTAAAAAACCATATATTTAAAGCTATGCAAAGAAACCTTTTCTTCTTTTAGAGATCTCAAACACAAGGATGGACTTGTCTTTTTGAAAGTTAGCTACCTTGAATCACCTCACATTACCATGGTGCATGAGCACATAAACAGGCTGTTGGCTAAGTTACCCTGCATGAACTCCTCTGTGATAGCAGTTCTATGTAGATTTCCACACAGCTGTAAATGCAGGACAGTGATATAGTTGATCCTTAATGGCCATCCAATTCAACCCTTAAATTAGAGATCTTTCTGTAATGGGGGAAAAGTTATCTTCTACTCAGGTGAAGAATGAGAAGGAAACTTCCCGTAGACAGCAGAGAACTGCTATCGCTCTCCCTGATGTTGACTGAGCAGCAGCAACCTTTACTGGAGTCATCATCAGATGTCCTAGATCATGCACCACGCCAGTCTTGTGCTGATGAAAACAGAGACAGGGCTTTTAGTTCTTTCCCTGCCAATCCTTTCATCCCAAAATCTGATGAGTTCTTCATAGAATAGGGGTTCTCCTAGTTTTGGAGATATACAAAACCTCATTCCTTTCAAATAGAAATGTTAGAGGTAACGGAAAAAAATTCGTCCTACTGCTGGGTGGAAGTGTATTAGCATAACACAGGATTCTGTAGTAAGGCTAATAAACTGCATTTCTTTTCTTGATTAGAAGTAAATCACATCATAGTTATACTGTCATCATTAATACAACATCATTACTATGCATATTTCAGCTTTGGGCTCTGAGTAATACCTGATAAAGATTTCTTGTTGGGTGGAAAAAAATTCCACTGTCTATTTTAACAAAGTCAGCAAATCCAGACTCATTTTTTTTCAAAGCAATTCAAGATAATAAACCACCAACATCCTACTGATTTTCAGTTAGATCTGGACATTAACTCCCTATAGATGACTTTGAAAATATTAGCCTGTAGAGCTCAGCCAAGAGTGAAATTTTGCTCAGTAAATCCAGAGAGGTCCACTGGCATCAATTGCACTGAGTGGGAAGGATGAAGGATAATTACGGTCCCAGCTGCCAAATTCACCTTGGTTGCAAGTAATGATGATTTGGACTGGAATTAGGAGGTGGGGGAGACAAAAACTATCTGAAAATAAGCCACTTTTATTAAATGGTAAAACATGGGCCTAAGCACTTCATCTGTGTTTGAAAATCCTCACCTCGTTGACTAGCGAAGGTCACAGAGTAAATCTGTGCAGGGACATGAATGATATACCAAGCCCAACTTGTTCCACAAAAATCAGATCATGCCTCCTCTTTTATTGAAAATATCATAGAGTACCTTGGTCTCTAACCAGAGTAGTACTATTGCATCATTTATAATCAGATACTGTTAACAACGAACCCCTCATAACTACCATAATTTTATCGATAGAGTGTTCACGTGAAGTTACGTGTATTTGTAGTAAAAGTACTGTTTATTAAACTATTATTATATGATTATACCATTGATTTTCCAATTGTTAAACTAGTGTATTAAAATAGTAACCCCTCCATTAGAAAGGGTAAGAGCAGAGTAATGGAGCTATCTACCATCACCTAAAGTTCTCAGGGAACCCTGCAAGGAGGAAGGCACAGGTCTCTGCAGATGCAGCACTTCATTCCTGACTCCCAGCCTTCTGTAATTCCCAGTCCTTTCCATGAGGGCAACTTCCCAAAGCACTGCTGCTCAGCACTACAAGCAAGTTCTCAAGCCAGCCCTACAACAGCCGCTGCACACACTTGCTGTTCTAATTTGGAGGAAACTCCATCCTGGAGTGCTCATTATAGGAAATAAGGAGACAAGATATTTAAAGTCAAAAAATAGAGCTCTGTTAAGTCACCTACCATTCTTAGCATCAGAAGACTGTTGGGGCCATTTTCATGTTACGGTGCTAAACACGACAATCAAAACAGAAATGACAGGTGGAATCAAAGAGATTTCCTAGGGGAAAAAAACCAATCAGATTTAATGTT
>JANHGB010029786.1:0-25436 GCA_026283785.1 Coracopsis vasa
TCAGACTAAACATTGCTAAGCCACAACTGAAAACATCGGTGTTATCAGTGCTGTTCCCAGGCCGAAAGTCAAAAACATAGCACTGCACCAGCTACTAAGAAAGAGAAAAATGACTGCTACTGCTGAAACCAGGACACAGGTAAAACCAGAAAATGCCATTATGCTACTGTATAAATGCTTGGTACACATTCTTCTGGAGTAATGCACAATAATCTTACTACCCTGCTTTGGGAAGGGTACAGTGATACACAGAATGGGACACATTCACATAGCCAAATAATTTAGAACACTTTTCAATACAGAACCCCTTATCTTCTACATTGCATGCACAGTATTTTATTATTGAGGTCTCTCTTTTGTAATGAATGAACTAGTTCTTCCAAAGCAAACCTCAATAAGGTTCTGAGAGTACTTCAGGAAACAGGTAGTATGTTGAAAGCTGCACAGGTCTTGTTTCCCAGCATCTGAAATAGTCTTTCACTGCTGTCTGAATGGAACTTTATAAAAAGGGTAGTGAGACACTGGAACAGGTTGCCCAGAGAAATTGTGGCTGCCTCTTCTCTGGAAGTGTTCAAGGCCAGGTTTGACAGGGCTTTGAGCAGCCTGGTCTAGTGGAAGGTGTCCCTGACCATGGCAGGGGATTTGGAACAAGGTGATCTTTAAGGTCCCTTCCAACCCAAACCATTCTATGATTCTATGACTCATAAAGATAAGATATAAAACCAACTCTCTGATCAGTTACACTTCTACGTCTGACATAGCAGAGGAGCAGGGACTCTATGTTCCTTACATGTCCCTTCCAATTTGAGATATTCTACAGTTCAGTGATTCTGCAACCACTGGATAAATGGGAAGCAAAAAAAAAAAGACCTTGTTCAGAAAGAGACTGGACAAAATCATAGCGAGTAGACCATTCATGGTTCTGCATCACTGCTATCTTCAGCTCAGGAAACCACTGACTGTTGACTTCCAAAAGCTCTGGTGGTACAGTAGGAAAAAATCACTGAATAGCTTCTTTCCCACACTCTTTCCATAAGCATACACTTTCTGAACCATGATCGTATTTGCATGGATATTAAATCTGATGCATTACATTGTTTATATTTTTGACCTTTAATTCAGAAGTATTTAAAGGCAACATTGGAAAAAATAGGAGACCCCAGTCATCCTTTTTTTGGAATGGAAAAAATGTTAGCATAGAATCTATGTGGAGGACAGATGAAATCCAGCTGGACTGTCTACGTGAATTCTGTGAGGAAAGGAGGGAGCGAATAATATTCCTTTTCGTTCTGTAACTTCTATGATTCTTTCAACCTTTATCCAGCCACAGTGTCACACTCCCACAAGTATACTTTCAAGTACTGAAAGGACACACACTAAGATAACTTCACATTATCGCATATTCAAAAGAATCATTATGTGACAGCAAACAATAATTATTCTCAAAACATTTTACTGTGCTATATGCATATAAGAGAAGCCATTGAAAAAGCTGTCATAAAACTAAATCATTCTAACTCCCACCTTCCTATTTCATCTTCAGATTTCTAGCACCAGAGAAGAAATCATCACTCTACTAGAAAAGAATGCTGTAGTAGATAGACACCATAAAGGGACTCATTGCATGCTCATTTTAAAAAAAATAACATTGACTTTTATACCTCCAATGTAGGAGGTACTGTGAAGAATCTACAATTACTCCCATGTGAAGAGATGTCCATTTTTTCACTTCGGTTACTGAATTTGGAAACTACAATGGTTTTCATGCTGGAGTACATGTGTTAAAAACCAATGGCCCAGGTTTGGTTACTTGAATGTGGAATTAAAAGCAAAATCAAAAGATAAAATTGAAATATGTCTCTCTTATCTTGCTTAGCATTGTGATGTGACGAATAAATACCTTTTACAGAATTCAAACACTGTAAAGGCTTGGGAAAAAAAAAAAAAAAAGAAAAAGAAAAAAAGCAAAGGAAAAAGATAGAAAAGAATGACCATAATATCCTTTACTTGGGAAACTTTAAAGAATTTAAGCACGTATTTATACCCAACCTTTGAAATTCATAGACCTTAGAAATACTTTATGCTAGTATAATTATATTATATTAGTTATTTATTATTTCCTTCTAGTTTATAAACTGCTATGTATGTATTCTATTATTCTTAGCAAAACACACACGCCATGTATAAAGTAACAGGAATTACACTTTTAAAGATCTCACTTGAAAAACTAAGAGTCCCCTTTTCATCATGTTAAGTACCCAAAGAAGTAATTAATAGCTTTTCTAAAAGTACTTGGGAGGCTGGATGCTTAAAGGAGACCTGTATCAACAGAATTTCAGCATTTGATATCCTGATGTACTTTTAAGTATCCCAGTGAGTCCTCTCTTGCACCCAAAACCATTTAAACTCAAGTTTTATATAACTTGTAAAGGTAAAGGGGGGAAATGACACAAAGAGAAAAGGACTCATGGCCCTATATGTAGACCATCAATTCTTTCTGTCCATTCCAAGCAAACTTATTCCCTTAAAGAAACTGAGCTCTTCAGCTTGTAAATGAATAAAGATAAGTCAGGTTTAACATAGTTGCAGACAACCATTAAAATTAATGTAACCAGAGATCAACTGAAGCATTTATGATGTGCATAAGAAATTATACATTTTTTTCCCTTCACTTTTGCATAAAAAGAATGTCCCCTTTCTACTCAGATGTTGCTGCTGTTTTATTTTCGCTTGTGTTTAGTACAGTGCAAAGACATACACAATTGCATGTTTTCTCACAGATTTTTGTTCTGTTTCTCACAGCCTTTGTTCTTGCTGGTTTTGTTGTTCAATTAATATCAAACAAAGGTCAATCTGACAAAGTATATGGTTGGTGTTTGTTTATGGAAAAACATAATGGAAAACTTGTAGTAACAGGAGTCCCATGTGCTAAAGAAAATGTTAAAAAGCTTCTCCTTAGTGACAAAGTGAGCTTCATTTGGACTGCATAAGTACCCTACTACAAAAGCAGTCTTGGTCTTCCATGGGAATACTGTGAATATGTTTATAACATGATTAGCAGGCAAAGCACTACTAAAGAGCTGCATCACTGGTCTTGTGACTGTTATACTGCTGTAATGGGACCTCTTAGACTTCTAGTGGGCTGAAATAGTACTACTTATAAGTGTACTTATATCTTACTTAAAATGAAGAGAATCTTGCTGGCTGATATCATGAGGCTTGAAGAATGGTATTAATGTTACAAGTAATGACAGATTTTTACTCACTTTACCTCCGTGATTCATTGGCAGCGTTACTTCACAATTTTTTAATCCCATGGAATAGAGTTCAAAATAAATCCCTGTTCACTGGGAATAGAAAACACTTACTGATCAAACAGATTAATTTAATGCCCATTTGCAAACCACTAATATGGTATTCTCCTAGGGGGGCAGTGGAAGTATTGCTGTGGGACTACCAGCCGTGGTGCTACACCACAACAACTAGAATTTCTGGAGGATTCTAGATTTGCATTTTCTTTGTAGTTTCATTAACATAATTGGAAAACAGACTTAATTAGTGTTTTAGCACTATCCATTTTGTTTTATTTTAATTTTTTTTAAATTCCTAAAAAGATGTTCTTTCACTGGGGTAAGATATTGATATGACAACCATGAAAAATCAGGCTGCCTTCTCAGCTACAGGAGTATGTATAAAGCTAAGTAACAAGCCAGGTTTACTCATGAGGTTTTGGTGTGGGTTTTTGGTGGGTTTGTATTTCTTTCTGCTTGTTGGGTGTTTTTTTCTGTTTGTTGATCTTCTGTGACAGATTTTCTTCTTTCTTAGTTCTAAGTGTGTGAATATCTGGGCTTCATTCTACACTGACTGTTAAGCAAGTGCTTTCAGAAAAGCACACCTTTTAAATTCTCTCAAATCAGGCACACAAATCCATTACTGCTCTAAAAGAAAAGGCTATTATCTGTAAGGATGCTATGACAGTAGGTGTCTTTATGTTTTTTCTCTCCATTGCATGCTATGTTAGTGTTTTCCCATGTTTTTCATTCACAAAGGTTTGTAGTCCGTACAAGTATATTGTTCTAATGGAATACTGCTAAACAAGTAGTCCTGAAAGTGCTGCTTGATGGACTGTTGATGGAGTCAACACTTTTATGCCCATTTCAGTTTATGATTTTTGCATTGCTGTTTTTCCTGTTCAGTTTTGGGGCTTTGTTGGTTTGCTGTTTTTTTTTTTCCTGACCAAACTGACCTTAGCGGAACATTTTTGTCTCCTTTTTTCACAGAATCTTTGCCTTTGCAGACAATACTCAGTTGGTGTCACATATGATGACTTTACTGATCCACAAGAAACCTGACTGAGATTGTTAGCTCATTTTATGCAGGACTTCAAATAACAAACAGATGGTAAAAAATCTAAGTTACTTGTTATTTGGCCAGATACGAGTTAGTGACCTGAAAGTGAAAGATTTCATTTCTTTTTTGTCATTCAATTAATTTATTCTTCTATTTAAATTCATTTATGTATTATAACAGAAAAAATCATATTTTCAAATGAAAACCAAATAACTATTACATAAATAAAAGTGCAAAAAAAGAAAAATTATTTACTTACAATTATTTTATTGGCTCAGTAAGTGATATTGCCTCCAAAACACCAACTGTGAAGGATGCTGAGAACTTGGACATAAAAAAGTAAACAAAAGCAACAAAACATTTGCAAATGCTTGCAGCACATAACTACATCACCCAAATGCTACAACTGTTGTCTCCTTAGCCTCATCTGGACAACAATATATGACAAAAATTTGAGTTCCTAATGAATAAATTGTTTAGTGTAGATGCATAAAATCCTCATGTAGTCAGTTTAGGTGTCTTTCAAAACCTTCAGGAAGATTGCTTCTGGCTAACTCAGATACCTAAACAAGTACACGCAATGCTTGAATTGAAAGATATTACTTGAGAAAAGACTAGTTTCTCATTTATGACCTGTAAGTTTTCCATTCTGATGTTGTGTAGCTCTGGCTAATGCAGGTCTAACCCAGGTTCTGTTTCTAAAAATAAATAAGAGATTAAGAATTTAACCACAATGCCAAAATGTTAGAGAATCCATAGTAAGCCATGGTGTCTTAGGATAATCCTTCTCTGCTCTAGCTGATTAGTCTGTCCATTTATTAGACTGCAACATTCATGTAGGTCAATTGCTGTTACATAGGAAATGTGCGATTTCTTTTACTACTTTAAAAACAAGGTAGTACCACATTTGCCAAAATAGAAATTAAATTAATCAGAGCAAAAGGGATAACTCCAATAACTAAATCTTTCCCTGTATCTGTTAAATCCTGGTACAGTAGACAGAAAAGGTGGATGCCCACATGAAAAGAACCAATGCTTAGGCAGTGAAAAGGTGTGTTGGTTTTGATGTTGAAGACCAAGTGCCAGATTTTCAGCAGGACTAAACTGCTATAGCTTTGTGGAAATGAATCACAGTGGCCACAACAAATGTAATAGCAGTGGGAACTGTGGGAAGGGAGCTGGCTGAGCAATGATAATCCAAGATGTCTTTTGTGAATGTTAGAGGGCAGCTTGTTAATCAGAAGTTGTTAAAACAGTTGTTTGAAATGTTGCCACTGGACAGGATCTTTCTAAGCAAATGAGTAATCCTGACAGTACTAATGATACTAATTTATCACTGAGGTTCCGTTTGTGTGTTTTGTAGTTTTCAATCTGTTACAGGAAAATGGTTGTGGCTGGTTTAATGTTTGTTTGGGTTTTGGTTTTTTTTTTTTTAATGAACATTTTAAGTACACAATTTTACTTCATTTGTGCCAGAAAATTGCTCAAACACCTTCATTAGAAATAAGGCAAATCTGTTCAATACTATCTGAACAGCAGGCAGTATATGCTTTATTGAACAGAAGAGCTTTAACAAACCTTATCCTGTACACATGTTTGTGCTATCAGAGCCTGTTTATGTACTCATAAGTTTAGGGAAAATATGGGTGCTGCTGCATAATAAACAGTGTTTTGCTACCCTTCCTTTTTATCCAGGTGGTTGATTATATGGTATGGGATATTTTTGCAGGTGGTATAGAAAATCATATATACCAGCTGCTGCACCCACTGAGCAACACTTTGCTAAATGACACAGCACCGATCACATATAACAACATCTAATGACTCTACAGTGGTATCTTTACTAGATGTATCTTTTCCCCATTGAGAAAGAGCCTTAAAAAAGACTTTTACCCGCCTCTGTTTTTCTTGCATGCTGTATTAGGTAAAAGGAAGAAAATATTCAGGAGAAATATAAGTGATTTTTAAAAAGGAACACCACAACAATACAAAGCAAGCTAGCATAGAAAAGATGAACTGTGGACTGGATAGCTTGGCATGCTGCCACTAACACTTGGCATAACTAGCTTGCTGCTGGCACTGGAAATGTTAGATGTACTAGCTACTGGGCCCCTGCTATGAGCACTTTACTATGTAGAATCAGTATCAACACACTGCATATACAATTGGATGAACCTTGTACAAAAATGATAGCAAATAGCATGTCAATCATTCACATAAATCTGAAAACATAATAGTGCTTGACATCACTATTATTATTGTATCCGAAGGCCCTGAGTATCACTCAGCAGCATTAAATTTCGATTATTGAATATCGCTCCTGTGCTTGCTTTGCCTATGAGTATGATGGGTGTGAAGAAAGAAGGAGGACAAAATCTCTCTTCAGTCGGTACCTTTTGGGAGGGCACCCAGGGTATTTGTTGCTATTTGTACACTTAACAGTCATATTGATCACTTGCTTATTTCAGTTAATAGTGGTTAAGCTGTCTGCTTCCTGTCTCTGCTGTAATTAATGAATGTACACATTAACTGTTGCCAGAACAACGTAACTGTTTCGTTACTTCCTGTATTTCTTGTTCTGAAGCACTGGATATTTTAGCAAATGGCCAAGTTTGGTTCTGGTGCTGCCAGTAGATTAAGAAGTTTGTGTAGCTGAATGGAGAAAATCTGTAGTACAAACAGTATTATTGCTTACATCTTCTCTTTAACTTTTGCAGGGAAATTAATATTTTTGAGGAAAAGATTGCCCATGCTTGGATTTCCTGAAATTCCTTGTATTTTAGATAATGATTACACTGTTTCTGACACACAACAAAACAATATAGTTGCTACCTTCTCATGAAACATGGTTATAACACAACTCAGTGATATAACAAGTTTCGTGTGAAAGGCATATAAGATCATGCACTTGTGCCAAAATTCCAAGTTCTTGTAGTCAAATGCTACGCTCCAAGTCCTCTAAATCCATCTAAACATGTGGACTCTTTTACTCAGTTGGAAGCTGTCAAATCACAGAAGAAGATTTAAATGACCCCATGCAGTATTGCTTCCTGCTGTGGCTGATGAAGGAGACACACAGTAACTTCAGTGACATTATTATTTTCTTTCTCATAATAAAGTGTCCTCTTCTGTGCAAAAAGAATGTGGCATTCTCACCAACAGTTTGCCTTAATTAAATGATATGTACAGTTAAGTGGTGCTAACTGTGAATAAGTTTTCTAAAAGAAGGAAACAGGACTCCCTCACTTCTGACATTTCACTGGGCTGGATGAATATAATGAATGCAAACTGATGTTGGCAAGGACAGAAACTGCTGAAATAGATGGACTGTGTGATGAATGCCCTTTTTACATCTCTAAAATGTACGAAATGGAGGGGAAGAGACTACTCCCTTTGTTAAATTATTTGGATTAATTAAAAAGTGAAAATAAAGGCAAAGGAAGCAGCATATATAACTGTGCATTCATTTACATGAAACTAAGTAGTAAAAGATGCTTGAACTTTTCCTGATTCTGGTCACACTTTATTTTGTTTGAGCTATCCAAGGCCTTTTTTTTTATCTTTTCTTTTTTTTTTTTCCTTTGCTGCAACTAGCAGTCCTTTCAGGAGCATGTTGACAGCTTTGAGCTGACAGAGAATCATTACAATCAGTGTAGAAGATATAAAGTCACAATGAGAAAGGAATTCATGTTTACAGTAGTGGGGACCACACACTGTGATAGTTTGCATTAGAAACTCAGCGGGGGGAGTGTGAAAAGCTGCAGCATTATAGCAGATATGTGGGCTATTGGTATGAATAGGTCGTGTGTGTTCAAGTACCTGTCTAACATGTAACAATCACAAAATATTATCATATTCAGCAGGGCCATTATTGCTGCTGCATTGAATATGTAGCCTTTTAATATTCCCGATACTTTCAAAATAAGAAAAAGAAACAACCTCAAACAATGGATTCTACCTAACAATATCAGTAGTACATTTTAGTATAAATTGCCACAGGAAGAGGAGAGACAGAGGCACACACATGGATAGATCAAAACTATATGGAACAGTTATTACATCAGAGCAAAGTTATTCCTTTGGGTAATTAAAAAACTTTAAGCCAAAATAGAGGGAAAATATATGAAACAAAAAGAACAACTGAAGTTTAACCTCTAAGCTCTGACAAAAAAATAGCTTTTAATTTCATAATGAGCTGAAGCTTACTGCAGCTCAGAACAGTTTCAAAAATCCAGGAAGATTATCTAGGGAGATACATGCACAGAGCAAAGATTCAAGTCTATGATAAGTCTCTGCAGTTTTTAATTTCTTTCTTCTCTGTTTTTCACCTTGAGCTTATGAGATGAACTGTAGGCAGTTTGAAATTACAAAGAGATTAAGCAGCAGAAATTTGACTTCCAGGTCCTGATTACAGTAACAAAAGCTACATTTTATCCCTGTTATTACAACTCCATGTTGTAAGAATGTTAAGGTTACAGAGGAAGGCACTTAAAAGTAGAGAGAAGCCAGAAATACATATCAGCTTTCCCCAGTGTAATGGAGAGGTGTTAGTGCTTGCATTTTACAAACGAACAGCTCTAACAGGCAAAGATTAAGGACAAGGGATATGTTTATTTTGGCTGCCCAAATGGAGATACCATCGACCTGATTTTCAGGGCACTTACTTAGGATTTAATGGAGTAGATGAAATCTGGATTAGGCACAAAAATGACTTGAAATTAGACATCTTAGGTTATTGGAGGTGAATCACATAAGCACAAAATCCTATCCTAAATGTTCAAAGAACCTCTCCTCTTGGCTTCAGAGTCAATAAGCATTTTGGAAAACGAAACTGCCACCAAAAAAATTAAGAATGGCCCATTATAAACACCTGTGAAGCAATATCTGCCTATAACATGAGAGGCAGTTTGCCCATAATGTTAGTGGTCAGCTGTCTTAAGCATAGAATCATTGTGTTTTCTCCTTTGCCAGCTGATCTGAATTACCATTCCACTAGTATCTGGGTATTTGACATTGTGTAAGAAAAAAAAATCACTAAAGAAATGAATATCAATAGCTAAATCAAATATATTTACTCCATAGTCATAAGTCCCTAAGGTAGGGATACATGTCTACAGTTACATTAGGAAAAAGAGAGGACACAGGAAATCCACACAGGCCCTCTTCACCCACAGCGCTTAAATTCTTCGTTTTTACCTTGTGTCTGGTTTGGTGTGTTCCAAACAGATTTTTCTGTTCACTTCTCTTTAGCTGATAAGCATACTGATATTGATTGATGTAACCCCATATGTGCCTGCTCCTACGCATTTTCATCATCAGCTATGTCCTGACAAACCTGAATGCTCAACCTCATGGATATATTTTAGAATTGTCAACAAACTCATGTGCCAAATCTAAACTGATGCGCATGCTCAGACCTATGACTTCTCCTCCCTGCCCCCTTTTTCCACCCCCCGAACCCACATCATTCCCAAATACTCTTCTTGGCTATATAATGTTGGAAAACTTTCCCAAAATGGTAACCTAGGCCTAAGTCTTTCCTCTGCAAGATGGGGTATAAGACCATGTCCCGGGCGAACACAATAAAAACCAAGATACAGGTATTTCTGGAGCAGGCATTTCTCATTTCTGCTTGTCCAGTTTTCTCTGCTATGCATCAAGTAAGATCCACTGAAGCAAAAAATTCAATCTTTCCATGTAAATGTTCTAACCAATGGTTACTAAAAAAAAAAAAGGTGGGGGGTGGCAGGGAGGGGAAAGGGACATTGCCACCTACCCTTTCTGGGTTTTTTTTAGGAGTGGTTTGAAATGCCAGATTACTAAAGAAAGGGCTTCTATGCCTAGTCCCAAAAGAAAGTGGAAAATAAATTAATCTTCTAACGGAGGAAATTTGGTAGTCAAAGTTAAGAATCTAACCACCTAAGAGGGAACTTAAATATTGGCATTACTTGGAATGATTTTTTAGAATCTAATTCCATGATGGAAAAATTTATAGTCAGATACTTAATTTGAGAGCTGAGGATTTCAAGAAAACACAGGCTAAAACGTATCTCAGAATCATAAACACTCTTTGTCAACCTAGCCAGAGGAGGAATGGTGAAAGAGAAATACATACTATTCACTTCAGAGACAGAGGACATAGACATTACTAAACAAAATAGGTAAAAGCACATGTTTTAGCACTGACCCTTGATCATTACTGATGTTTAGACAAAACATAACAGACAACAATTGAAAGAGAAGGACTTTCTGTTGAGAAGGAGCAAGGGCCTGCTGCAGATAAGCAGTGGTACAGATTAGGCAAAGTATCCTTAAACAAGAGAAACAATGCTTCACAGTTCCTCTCATTCTCCCCCTTTTCTCATGTTAATAGAAGCTGTGGCAGACTTCAGTGTATATATATGTAATATTCTTCATGTTTCACCACGTAAGAAATTCATTACATACACTGGATGTGGGTTTGTTTTATTTTTTCTCCTTGTTACACTCTAAAGCAAGTTCTACGAAGCTCTGAAAGTTTCATTCTTATATGACCATATGTGATAACGTGTTTATTCTTTTGTGGCCTTATGTTTTGTCTTGTAACTGTATTTGCGAGGTCCTTGTTTCCTTCTTGAGCTTTTACTTTTGAGGATCTCTGTTATACAGCACACAATTCTAGAAGGAATATAAGGGAAGGGCCTTCCTGATAAGGTGGAGCCATGACTTGAATGTCCTTATCTTCTAGTGTTCAAAGCCAAATCTTCTTGCTTCTATGAAAATGAATTTATTGCTGAGCTATACCAGACAGACACATTTTCATGTCTTTCAATAAGGTAGATAAACTATGTAACAAGGAGATGAAAAGTTACTGAACGAGGAGCAGAGGTAGAGAACAAGTCAACACATAGGTTTTTTTTCGTTTGGTTTTGGTTTTGCCTTTATATTCTATGGCACCTACAAGAAAAAAACCTTGGTTACTGTGCCTATGACTACATTTTGTTTGTTATGTATTTAATGTAAATTAGATTCCCAAACTTTACATAACTCGTCTAATGAGTCTCAGTATTTGCCAAAGATCCTAGATTGAAGGGACTGCAGAACAGGATTTGGTAACACCTCATACGACTGTAATTCTTTAATCATCAGACCATGCTGCCTTTATAATATTCTCGAAATTAAGTTGAACTCAACTAATTAAGTGGAAATATTTCATAAACTCTGTTGAAACAAGCTTCAGCATTCAATTTATGCCACATCTACAGTTACATTATTATACACAATTAAAATATTTCTTTTCCTTAAGACAGTTCTGCATGAATTCTCATTGTTACATGCCCAGCACAATATTCTTTGTGTTCAATTTCAGAACTAGCAAGTAAAAATAGAAAAGTTTAAATTCTGTAGATAACTGAATAAATTAAGCATGCTACAACTTCTAATTGCTCACACAACAACTAAAATTCAGTTTGTATAAGCAACATTCTATGTGCTACATTCATATGTGCTACCTACCCTAATTGCCTGGGCTGAGAGAATAATAACTTAGAAAAAGTAAGGTGTTACATTGTATTGCTCCATAGCTAAGAGCTTTTTTTTTCAAAAGGGCAACAAAGGAAAATTACTAGAGCCACCCATTTACCTCTATCTCCACTAATAGTTCCATTTGGGAAAAAAAAAATAAAAAAAAATAAAGCATGTTCATTGAAATGAACCTCGTCTGATATCTGAAAGCTTATTTAATTCATACGAAATACTAAACTGTGTTGTAAGCATTTGTGCACAATACAAAACTGTTAAATACTTAACAGGGCTTAGCAAAAAATACATTCTTTAAGGAAGAATGCTGATGGCAACATTGCTTCAGTTTGATTGGTACATTAGCAGTCCTGGCTGTGATAGAAGAACACCAATGTCAAGGAAATCTCATTAAAAAATCCTTTCCTTCAGTAGATAATGGACTGTGTCGCCGAACTGTGCTGCTGTTGGTTTTCTGATCTGTGTTTTCCAGTTTTAGTCTCTAAGCAAGGTTTCCTTATTAGAAAAATCTTCTGGCCAGAATATGCAGAACTGGACTAAACATCTGATGTTTGCAAAATGTATTTGGTTATACTTCTCATACTTTTTCAATGATAAGGGCTAAATCCAGATTACTTGTAACTGAATGAATAGCTGTGAATTGGAGTTGGTTACAAAACTCTATGTGGCTTTTGCTAATAATGTTGTGGTGGGAATTATTTTCTGAGAGACAATGGAGGCCAAGAATTAAGATAAAATACAGGCCCTGATTCATAAAATTACAAAGAATAATGAAAATTAAATGAATCTTATTAATAAAAACCACTATTTGAAATATAGATTTTATTTAACTTCATATAACTGGTGACAGTTAATGAAGCTAATTTAAACCTGGGAGTCTCCAGGGAATAGGAGACTAAATTTTATTCATCTGTGGAACTTATGGAACACAGACATTAGAAATAAAGTATTTTCAAGTATCTCTTGCTGAGTCACAGTTGCATTATTGTGAAATGTAATCAAAGGTCTAAATGAAAATGCAAGGTAAGGTTTATAGAAAAGGTAATTAAACCACACAATACGCAGCAGTTTTAAGCAAACAAAACTAAGCAAACAAAACGATGGCTCTAGACACACTGAAGTTTTATTTTTTTCAGCTAAGTTATTGATCTAATGAAAGATATTACCCAGTCCTATGAAATATGATCTTTTAGCAGCAATTTCCATTTGGGAAAAGATATACCATTTCTCAAAAGAAGTTATTTTCATACAATGCATAATTAAACTGCAATGCCACAGGATTTTCTGAATGCCAGAAGATTAAATAAGTTCAAAAAGGAACTTGACAAGTTCATAGAAGATAAGTCCAACTGGGACTATTAAAAATGTCATGCCTGACTCTATACTCAAATTTGAGAATTTGCAAAGCCGCTCATTCATGTAAGTTGAGAAAGCAAAACAGGAAAGCAGTTTCCTTGTTCCTGTACTCTTTCCTGAGCAATCTTGGAGAAAATCCTGGGTCACACTGACCTGTTGTGCTTGTCTGTCTATTCTTTTGAAATTTTATTACCATCAAAGCTACTTAGGCTCATATATTTAAACATTTGAAGTAAGCTAGCTGAAGCCAGTTATTCAAGGCCTAAAGGCTCACTTTTCTAAATTTATTTTGTGAGGCCTAAAAGTGAACAGGTGCATTATGTGTGCTGGTTGCTGTTCAGCACTCAGCCAGCAGGATTAGCCATGGTAAATCATTTCTCAAATCACAGTTGCATTCTACCCAGCCTAAAATATTATACACATACAGATTTTAAATATCTATGTAAATATAATTGTATATATGTATAATGTATTTCAATTTGGAATAGATTAGATACAGAAAGCACTGCTCCCTGAGATGTATGCTCATTTTGCTATNNNNCAGGTACTGAATAAAAATTAAGAAGAATCAAGAAGAGAATAATTTGCAACTATTCTTTCTTAGAGTAGTACACTAACTTCTAAGCTATGGCTATTCAGCAGTTGCCTTCTCTGCTCTTAATTCCCTTCGCTTGCCTCCTGGCTTCATCGTGATCCAGCTTCAATGGAAGAGATGGAAAGTGTCCCATAACCTCCTTGAATCCCCTAGTTTCTGCTAGTTGGAGCTTTGAATACACCATAGTTGTTGTGCAAAATGTGGGCACTACCACATTATCCTCTTCTTGTCTTCTGCCACAGAAAAAGTCTCATGTGAAGACACATTTAGTCATGTGCTTCCACATGAGAACCTCAATGTCTGGATCCTAAGAAGGAGGAAACAGCTCTAAAGATATGTTTATGTAGTTATTTCAGTAAGGCCCTAAATCTTCCCTTTGAGGTTTACCATCTGAACCATCAACTTAATGAAATGCAACATGGTTTAATTTGAAGCTTCTCTAAAAAGCAGGAATAGCACTGTAAGTAAACTGATAGCAGTCAGAATCAGAAACTAAATCCACCCTTCCAGCTGCAGGGATAAAAGACTGTAATAGGTCTGCAGTTCAAAGACTTCCAGATGGGTGGTGTTTAGGAAGCTGGTTTTTAGCTGGTGTCCTGGGTTCATCTTAAACCACTACAGTTGTTTAGCTACCACTCCCACCTAAGACACTGAAACTGATGGGGTGAAATGCCCAGTCCATATTTTAAAAATGTTAAATATTTGATTATGAGTTTTAGTATCTTTCTTCTTTGTTTTTTTTTTTCTTTTTTTTTTTTTTTTAGCTAACTAGAATGGCTGTCAAAGCCTTTCAGAATTAAGTGTCATTTAAGTAGCTGTTCCTTGATGCCTTTCAGCTATTAGATTCCAGTTCCTGGGTTGGACTCCATAACTGACTATGTGTAGACAGGCTTAGTGTATGTTAACATCAAACATGGACCTAAATTTAATGTGTTAGCAGGTTTGCTCTAGGACTTAGGACCAAGAACTTGATTGCACCACTATACAAGCACAACCTTTGTCAGCTAACCTGCAGAGGAGGGCAGGAAGGCAAATGTCTCTCTATATGGATGATTTTATATTGTTTAGTCTTATTGACTACACCTTATTCCACCTCAGAAACATTTACTTCTCCAGAGTGATTGCATAGAGAACATAATCCCTCAATTTATAACATTTAAATAAACTTATCTTGCATCTGTTGCTTTCTGTTTAAGTGTCAGAGTAATTAAATTGGCTCTGGAAACAAGCAGTCTGGATCTTGTCTCATATAGCTGCACTTATAGTTGAAATTAGAGGTCTTTTTACGAACCAAACCCTAACATTTTTTGCATAAGGGGGGTGTGAGCAGAACCTCTTGCTAGTAGGATTCTTTCCTCTGAGCAGCTAACTACGTACAGTGGGGAGATGCCTCTAATGGGCTGATGTGTAATACCACAGGTAGGAGAAACTGTGAATGTCCTGAAAAGAAGATATATTAGATAGCAGACTCCAGCCATGGTGGTAGAAAGGAGGAGAATTTGCAATGTAACTAGAGGAGCTGTTCTAGTATTAATAACTGCCTGGAGCTGCTGAGTAAAAAGCAAGATGAAAGGGAAAGGTGTGTCTTTCCTATGCAGCAGACTAGATTTTATTCAACTAAAAGAGTAATTTTGCTTCTTCTTGCATTGTAATAACGTGTAAATTTGGAACTCTTCTGGTCCCTTCTGACATATTAACGTCAAACGGAATGCACAGTAGTTCCACTAGAGGACTCTGGCTGACTCAGACCCCAACAACAAAGACCCTTGGTCATCTCAGATCTTCAGAGGTTTCAAAAAATAGGGCTTTAAGGAGATGTAACTCCCTGTACTGCAATATTTAGTAAAAAAACCTAGATTTTAAGATTAATAGCTAGACTAAAAGATTCAAGCTATTTTAATAGTCGCTCTGTGAATGGCTACTTCATCACATGTCTCCAATGTTTGTAGTTTGTTGTCTCATGACATATGTCAGTCTGACTCTTGAACTGGGACTAATGTCTTCAGGCTGGCTTCTGGTGTTCTGTGTATCATTTGATCTAAGGAAACAGGAACGGATCGCTAGATCTCTCAGTTTTATAGACATCACATTTGCTAGAAAAGATTTAATTAAAAGTAAATAGCCTGTTAGAGGTGGAATTTGTGTTTTTAAGAAAAGTGTAGACTTTGTACATATGTTAAGCTATTTAAAGCAATTACAAAATTTAAGACAAACACAACAAAAAGTCTATTCTTTTCAACCAAAGACACTTTTCCTTGGTAGCCTCTAATCACTCATAAAGAAATAATAAGCTATTTATGTAAAAAATATTTTATTATTAATAAAAAAAAATAAATGATTAAAATATTCTGTGTACAGTATTCTAATTGCAAAATACAGTTTTCTTCTCAAATGTGATAATGTACTTTGATGGATTAAAAAAATCCTGAAATTCTACATGTCACAGAAAATAAACTATAAACTAATAATTTTTCGATATTAAATGTTTGATGGCTGAGATTCTGTATAAAAGAAAAAAGACAAATACAGACTGCTAGTTTAGCAGCTCTGAGATTCTCAAGAATTATCAAAACGTACAATAACTTTATACAAAAAGTGAAGTAAATAAAAAGTAAGTATTTTTATTGCATTGTGCATGCTTTGGCCTCTTACAGACATATATATATATCCTTAAAATGCAATGTCTACAGCACCACTAATTCTGAAGGTTTATTTTAAAATGCAGAAAGTTTGAAAAATATTTTTTATATTATCTCTGTACTCTCCATGGTAGTTGATGGATTTCCATGTGGAGGCAAAAGAAGGTTATCCTTATGAAAACAGACAGGAAAGATCCTTTATATATATATATATATATATATATTTTTTAAGTAAACAAAGATAGCTGGACAAGAATAGGCAAAGATAGGAAAGCTTGTAAAATAAAAATGTGATTAATTTCATAATTAATGTGAAAAAGTTAGTTCACATCTAAGTGGATTTTACTGTGTTCCTGATATGACCATTAAAGAGAAATAGACATCTCTGAAGGGCAGTTCATCCCTTCTTAAGACACAGAGTCCTGATTTGGTGCTGGTGTGCAGCACAATATCCTGAAATCAATTTTGATGCTATATCTTTACTACTGGTTTGCATAACTGGCACTTCTAAGTTCATTTGTCTGTTTCAGGAATTATTTAAGTTAAACCCAGTGGAAAAGCTTTCAATCTTTGGTTTGCTATTCTGTTTCTTTTACATTTATCTAAAATGATTTGCAAATCAACATCTTCCAGAGTGTATATTTCCCTCCACTATGTGCAAAGGGAGGCAAAGAGCTCAGTTCAGCTGTTCACATATTTCTTTTGCAATGTCCTGGACCTTTATTTCTGGCCTCCATCAAAAGTTCCTGACATCTCTTCCAAGAATCCGGTAACATCTGCTAGCCTTGGCAGATATTCATGGATGTTTTAATTAGTACTAAATTCTCATGCAAGTCAAGATCAAAATGATCAGCTAAGTCTTAGTTGATAGAATACGAATAAATTAATCTACGTTTGGACAGCTACAGTACATATCATCTGGATGACCTAAACTCCTATTGAACTCCATGAAAACAGCAAGTGGGATTCAACTAACCACACAGAGGTACCTCACTCTGAAATGTCTTAAGTGCTCTAGGGCGATAACATGAAGCTTAACTGACCGCCATCAAGACTTGAAGGAGATTTGTAACCTTCTGAAGAAGCAGTTAAAAGCCAGGTGGAATAGCCTCATACGTGGCATATAAAATTGCACTAGATGTTTATATGTCACCAGCTTAATTGCTTCTCTCATCACTGCAACCCATGAGGTACAGGAGAATTATTTGTCTTATCCTACAGTAATCATTTACATTTGATCACTTGAATAGCTCTCCAGATTTCAGAGACTGATAAAGTTGGTAAAAACAGAATTTACCCCTAAATAATACAGAACATAAAATATTTATATAATAGGAAGTGATAAACAGTCACAGGCTTGAAGAGTTTTTGAAGCTGCATCTAGATTTATTTGCTGAGGGACATTGTCAACCCTATCAGATTCAGACTCTCTCCAAAACTATGATGGGAATCATAGTTTTCATTATAGTTTCATTACATTCTTCCTCCAAAAACCAAGATACAGAAAATGTTGATTAATCAAATTATAAGCATTTTATCATCTGGCAACATATATCTCCAACTTGAAATTTTGCTATGAAGTTTCTACTAAACTCAGTAAGTCCACCTGAAAAATTAGGATGACCCATTGCGAGCTTATGTAAAATCACATAGCTTCAAATTTTAGATGCACCCAACCAACTTTTATTTCAATAAATATTCACTATGCATATAATAGTTTATATGGAAGTAAATAGCTCCCTTTTACTTTAGGCAAAATAAAATTTATTATAGCTTTTTCAATGACTTGAACGATTAAGAGTCTTTTGGTTTGGTTTGGTTTTTGTTGATTTTTTTTCAGTGTTTATAAAATGCCACATTAAAAGCAGAGTTAAACATATATCACATAAACTCTAATGTGTGCATGTGTATATATGTGTACGTATGTGTATACAAGACACTTACTGCTCCAGCAAGATAAATACAGAAACAGAAATTCCCACTGCCATCAGAAAAAATATTAATATTTAAAACTGTTGCATGCCTTTATCTCCTGCTGATAATGGTTTTCCTTAAAAGAGCTGTAAGAGACATTTTGAACAGATGGTAACTGGTTTGCTCTATCCTGCATCTCTTCAGAACTGCCACAGAGCTTTACCATTCATTAATCTTCCATAGACTTCCAGTAGCACAGCAACTAAATTACACAGAAACACACTCTGAGGCCAGCACTGCTGTCAAGCTTAAAATTAAACTGAAGTTCACTGTGCCAAGTCTTTTAACCAAACTCTACTATAAAAGAGTTAGAAAAATAAACATACAGCTTGGAGCCTGACCCATGAATGTTCACTTCTAAAAGAGGAAACACTAGCTGATCACTACATCTAGGACATTCTATGCAGCAAGGGGAGCTGCAATTTGTAAGTGGGAACAAAACCAGAAAACATCTGGTTTGAATTCACCTTGATTCATTAAGGTTTAAGGAAAGGGAGCTATTTCCTCTACATTTGGAGTGATGAGGGGAAAAAAATATACCCACAACACCCCTTATTATCCTTGCATTTGTAATGAGGTCTCTACACAGCAGGTGATAACTAAATAAAATTACAATCCATTTTCTTGGATTAAACATTCTGCCACAAATGCTAAAATATTCCTGTTGCTTGGAGAACAAACGTGTCAAATTCCTAAATTTCTATGCTTCATTTACAAAAAAATAGCTCCAGCATTTACAGTCCATGAACTCTGCCAAAATTTCACCTGTAAGGTTTTCTACAGTATATTTTTTTTAAATGTAATGATGGTTCAAACCTTTTTAATACTGAGTTCTTTCTTACCAAAGTTTTCATAACTTTGCACTCCACCACTTCCAAAACTCAATATTGCTACCTCTGCAGAGAATTCAAAGTGAGCTTTGATCCTGATAGTGGAGTGCTGAAAGGTTGGCTTTGCCTTTTCCCTCTTCTCCATCACTGCTGGCTGATGCATACCCACAAGATACTGTAAAATGACAAACTCAACAGTACCAGCAGCAGTTTGGAAGCCTAACTTATCATCTATCTTTTATGGCAGTGTGCATATACGTATTACATGTGTGAAGAGATGTTCCCAAATCCAGAACTGAAATGTTGCAATAAGTAGGAGAACAAAGATACACTGTAAATAATTACATTGTTTCTTCAGTCCTTCTCTTGTGTTCTTTATTTCGTTTTTCCATGGAAAAAAAAAAATACATTTTTACTTCACGAAGTTTTATTGACTAATCTAATTGTTATCTTTCAAATGCAAATTTGAGGTTTTAATTTTGAACCACTACTATCTTTTAATTGCATCAGTTTTAGTGGAGAATTAGTATTAGTGTGCAATCTCTATAATCTCTATAATTATGGAGATTTCTGCAGTGGGAATCATAGAGCTCTAGATATTATGTATCTGAATTTCTTCATTTACCTTAATATACTTTTGTTGCAAAATACCTCCAGGTACAGTTATGTAAAACTGCAATGTTAAAAGAGAAGAGTTCTTAAAAAATGTCTATACAAGCTAAATAATTTAAAATACCTTTGCTAGTATTATTCTACTTAAATCTGACTATGTTTCTATTTAGTGTGTAGTTTTTACAGGAATTTCAATATCATAGTCTCATATTAATGCAAAGTAAAAAATTAAGTCAGTTAGTTAAACTACTCACATCTTCTCGATTTACTACATAATGTTTCATACAAAAAACACTCCTGCAGTAAGTATAGCTATTTGAAATCTAAACCAGAAAAATTACTTGTCACTACAAAGGGATAAAATTCTAAAATCTTCCATAGTTTTTTTTTTATATTTTTACATATATTTATCACATTTTATGCTTTGGTTATTTATAAACAAAAAAGCAAACAACAACCAAACCCCAAAACAAACAAATAAGATCAAACAAACAAAATATAACAAAAAAAACAACAATAAATTGATGTGAGACCAGCCTGTGAAGGACTCCTCCTGAACATGAGATAGCATTTCTAAATTTGCAGAGAGAATGAACCCATGTTCCAGGTTTCATAGTCTGGTTAATTCATCAAGATGAACTGAAGATTCAAAGAACTATGAGCATTTAAACTGTGATCCTGGAGTTAACCATTCATCTTGGGTTACCTAATAACACAGTAGTTAAATATCCTTCAATTTTCCTCTGTATGTAAACATGAAGAAAGATATGTATTTAGATGTATGATAAGGCACTTGGTCATGACCACTCTTCTATTTCAGAAAATTTTTGTGGTATCACACAGAACACAACTTCTTAATACAAATTTAGTTTGTTACTCTATCAGTTAGTGGAAAATGATGTATGGGTTGTACAGAACACTTGCAATTTTCTTCTCATAGATTTTTCCTGGGGAAAAAAAAAAAAAGAGGGACTTTGTGAGAAATCACCATCGCATGGTTATGCAGTGAGGAACCCAAAGTAAGACTACTGAATCTGTATGAGCTTCAAGGCTTTTTCAGACTTTTAGAACAAAAAGTTAGATTTTCATTCGTAGAAAATACTTGGAATTTTGATCACCATCTAAGGCTGTGTCTATATTTGTGAACAAACTAATGGGATCATTCTTTGGCATTCATTATTAGTACAGTATCCGTACTAATAAACTCATACTCTCCAAAACCAGAAACTATATCTACATTGGCTTTTAGGAATTTTTCCTTTCTCAAACTAGGAGCTACGTGTGAGTGCTTTTAGCAACAAAAATAAATAATAAAAAAAAATAAATACAAAAGACCACTGTAACTTAAAGTGTAGACAACTGTCCATTCCAATGTCCAGAAAATGTACTCTCACCCTGTTTAATTTACTAATATAGATGCAGGCCAAAAGTCTTATAAGTAGAAACAGATTGCTGTCTGGTACTAATGCTGTACAGGAAAGACAGCCTTTTTCTCTTTTGGTGCGTGAATTTTGAGTGTGATTTTTATTTAATCAGGGTCAATAAAAAATGTTCTCTATCTGAAGTAAATATGAAAACTATGTGCAATCGAAGAAGTCTGCTTTGCCAAAGTAAATACATTATTATGGTCACTAAGAACTACAAAAGATACAAAAATTACTACTTTTTTATTGATTTACTAATATAAAGCAATAAATAAATAGGCACTTTGCAGACAAATAGATGACATATCCCTGACTTGAAAAGCATGCATTCTAAGACAATAGAGATAACAACGTTATGAAGGTGTTAAGACCTGGATAAAGGGTGAGAGAATATTTTCTTACAATGGATTGACAGAGACTGACAAAATAATGATGCAATTACTGCATTTTGCTATTTTGGTACCAATATTAAAGAGATTATTTCAACCACAGAGAGTAGATTTTATTTTTTTTCCCTGACGAAAGTTCAAGAGAAAAAAACACTTTATCTCTTAAGTTTCTTTGCATAGTTAGTATGATTACTTTTACCAAAAGTGATTGTAATAGCATATGTTCTAAAGCCAACTGTTCTCAGCATAGCTCTTTGTCATTGTTTTTAACTCCAGATGAAATTCAAACAATTAAAGGTTAATCAAACACAAAACGTTTTGAAGAGAGATCATAGCAAGATAGCACATTTATCTGCTAATTGTCTGAGGGTAAATTCATAGAAAGCTGCTTTTGTTGGCTTTTCTTATCTGATTGGGGGCAATGAATTTCAGATTGTTTGTTCAGCTGATAATCAAGTTACTCATCAGGTTGTTTAAGGATTAGACATCATTAGATATTTGATAAATATATGAGTTTTATTATTAAAGCATTTTTTCTCTGCAATGTGAAATATATACCCTCAGTCTAGTATTAACTTGCTATTCAAGGACCAGTGTGGGATAGAACCCTTCGTTCCCTTCCAAGAGGATGTACTCTGGGGACTATGTATGGGGGAAGATCTGCAATACTTCTCACTCTTATCAGGGTCTTTCAAGATAGTCTAATAGATGCGACAAGAGTAGTGTAAGCTTCCCTAATGTCTTTGGAAACTGTTTTTATCTTGTGTGCTTGCATTCCAGGGCTTTTAAATGGAATTGAGCCCCAAAAACTCATTGCAAACATTAGCCAAAAGGTTTATATGTCATGGTTCACATTTCAAATCATAATTTTTCTACCAATTCTTTCAATAAGGGTAATACCATTGGCAAAGTCTTGAATGGAGATCACATATTCATCCAAAATGTCCCCTACTTATATATGAAAGTGTCTTGAGTTTGGCTAGGATAGAGTTCATTTTCTTCTTAGTAGCAGGTGCAGTGCTGTGGTTTTGGCTTTAGTCTGAGAACAGTGCTGATAACACACCAATGTTTTAGTTGTTGCTCGGTAGCACTTACCACAATCAAGGACTTTTCAGTCTCTCATGCTCTGTCAGTGAGGAGGGGCACAAGAATCCAGGGGGGAAGTAGAGACAGGACCCCTGACCCAAACTAGCCAAAGGGGTATTCCACACCACAGAATGTTGTGCTCAGTATACAAACTAGGCAGAGTTGACCAGAAGGGGACAATCGCTGCTCAGAGACTGGCTGGGAATTGGTCAGTGGGTCATGAGCAATTGTATTGTGCATCACTTGTGTTTCTTTAGTTTTATCCCAATATTTCTCTCTTTTTTTCTTTTTTATTATATTTTACTTTAAATTATTAAATTGTTCTTTTCTCAGCCCATGAGTTTTATCTTTTTTTTCCCAGTTCTCCTCTCCATCCAATGGGGTGGGGTGAGTAAGTGGCTGTGTGGTACTTAGTTGCCGGCTGGGGTTAAACCATGACAGGAAGACATATTTCCAGTAATGAATGGGACACTTATACAGTCACTTACACAACCTGTTCTAGTACCATTATTTTAAAGTTTCCATTCCTAAGTACAGATCAGATCCAACAGTATTAGACCTCATGTATGTTTACTGTTCATTCTTTGAAAATGTACCTCTGTTGCTAAACATCCAACATTTATCTGCAACTTAGCGCGTGTTAACCAAAAGTCTCCCAGTGCTGAATCTGTTCTACATGCATCAAAACCATGTCCTTTTCTGTGTTCATCCATTTCTCAGAACTTACAGCAAGGTAACTAAGTCATTCCTTCTTCCACTGACTTAGAGCAGTTTAGGACTAATAGAGGTAAATGGCTTCTGTTATTCTAAATACATACTATATGTGAGTTTCTTTTAGTATTAATTTCCAGTCTCTACACTGCACTGTCAAACTAGTATTTCTTGACTGTGTGAGGTTTTTATGTATATGGGAA
Organism: Coracopsis vasa; assembly: GCA_026283785.1. Classification (NCBI taxonomy): domain Eukaryota; kingdom Metazoa; phylum Chordata; class Aves; order Psittaciformes; family Psittacidae; genus Coracopsis; species Coracopsis vasa. The sequence goes on from JANHGB010029786.1 coordinate 23,688, forward strand.
ATTAATCTCCTTAGTACTGGTGCCATTGCTTGGAAAAACTGAGGTTAGGAATGTATGTTATCTTGTCTCGATTTAGTCAGGATATCTTTCTTATACATTTCAGATGTTAGCTTTATTTTCTTGGAGAACAACATGGAAAGCAGATACAGTCAAATGAATGTTAGAAAAGCTTCTTATTTTTGAGGAAGAACTGACCTGGTAATACTGTAGCTGAGCAAAACTAATTCAGGATGCCTACAAAGATTATTAGTATACCTGAGTAATGGAACAGAATATGCAGAATATGACATAAGCTTCTTTTTAGGGAATCTTGCAAGATTTCCTGCTTCTGGCTATTGAAACTGCAAATCAATCTGAATGAAATGCTTCCATGAGGTGAGATGTCTTTAACTGTTTACTAAAATTAGCAATATTTGCCTACTGATTATGGACCACTAAAACAAATATAGTTGCTGCAACGATTTGGAAGCTGCATTTGTGTAAAGGCGATAGCATCATTTTGGTATATGAACTCCAGTTCTACTGGAATCTTCCTGATGGACTACAAGCTCCATTTTGTAGCAGGGGACTGACACCTTGAAAAGGCATTACACTGAGGAAACCCAGGACAAGCCGAAGCTGCCATCTTTGAGCAGCTCTGCCCTCTGAGAATGAGGAATTTGCCAGTACCACATAATGGATGATGTTTTTCTTGAAAAGTATCCTTTTACTGCCAGAATATCAGAATCAGATTTGGATATTGAAACTGGTGGTTTCAAGGCCTCCATCAATGTGTGAAATAACAGGAATAACAGAAACCTGTCTCAGAGAACTGCATCTAGGAATTGGATTTTTTTTTAATTTATTTTCACAAAGCTGAAATTTTCTTGCAGTTTTCCAGTACCATGAGCCTTGCATGATAAATTATTCTAGTAGATCACTATGTCTTGTTTCACTTCCAAGAAGTCCTTTACAATAAAGCAGAAAACCAGACTTCCTTTAGTGAGGTAACTCCATGGTAGAGGCTTTTTACCTAAATTCTATTCTTTCTGGCTGCCTCCTGGCTGCGTCTTGTCTCAGGTTTACTGTTTTTTGTCCAGAATACACAAAGGGAGCAGTCACTCCGTCATGTTATCTTCTAGCTGTGCCTATTCAAGAAAGTGTCAGTTAGGGTGGGAGAAAACCATGTCAGGGAACAAACAGTGAATAGTGAAACAACACTGATAATCACTCACATGCTCAAACCCATACCTTGGTCATGTTAATTTCCTTGTATGGCTTTAAAAATTCAGAGATGAGAGGACTGATTGGTCCCTACATGGATTGTAGAAAATTTTCTTTGGATCTTTGGTTGGGACTAGTCACAACAGAGTAGCCTCCACTCAGAAAGGAAGACTGTGATGCCTTTTAAAGGCATAACACAGAAACTGAGCTTAATTCAAAGTGTGGCCATCAGCTTGAGCAATGCTTGTATCAGAGCATAGAGAATTGACAACCTGCTTAGGTTCAGAGGTTATAGCTAATTTATGAGCACTGGAACTGCAGACCTGTCAGATATAATGCCTTGAGCATTATGACCTTCTGTAGTGTTGTGGTTTAAACCCAGCCAGTAACTCAGAACCACGCAGTCACTCACTTACTCCCCCTCTTTTTCCTTCACCTGCTCCAGAAGAGACAGGGAGAAGAGTGTGCTCTCAGCAAGTTTGCTGATGACACCAAGCTGTGTGGTTTGGTTGATACACTGGAGGGAAGGAATGCCATCCAGAGGGA
>JANHGB010029790.1:0-20470 GCA_026283785.1 Coracopsis vasa
TGGAGCACAAAAACAGAGGACGAAGCTCCATCTGAAATGGAGAGGCCATGTCTCTCTGAGCACTTATCATGGGAGCACTTATGATGCTGTATGACTTGGGGAGAGGAAGAAGAAGAAAATATCCAAGGTCATTTTTGCTAACCCTCCTGCCCTTGATGAATAGGGCTGCAATCCAGTCCCTAAGTGCTGTACAGAATGTTTAGACACACAGGTATGTGAACACAGTGGCACCAGCCTGCACTGCTTAGGCTAGTGCTGGTGAGGAGGGCATAGTTTCAAAAATGACAAGTGAAATAAAGTCACCACAGTCCTTACTTAGGAAGAGGAACCACTAGGCAATCACGGAAGTCAGAAAACACCTGAAGCCTCCTTTAAGGTTTATAATGATTTGATCATTCATTGGTGTAACTTCCTCACGTTTAAAACAAAAATTCCATATTGGTTTTCACTTGCCTGTTTTTATTGTCTCCCAGCTTTCTTGCAACAGACACCAGACTGAGCTATACCCTTGAGTGCAATGATGATTTATTTTTTTTTCGATTGCAAAATGATTTTTTTCCTTGGAGTAACAAAATAAGAATTTTCTAACTTAGCTTTCTTAAGCCTCCCCAGGTGTTTAAAAAGACAGTCTTGGAATCATAAGATATCAGAAATATTATATAGTCAACTGTACTCTTCTTTTTTCCACACTTCAGCATGTCTTTATCATTTATTTTTCCAAATTCATTGTGTAGGGATGATTGTCAGAATGTGCTGACTAACAGCAATACCTAATGGATGCACAGTGCATGCCAGTAGTTCTAAATTTGAAATGATTTCCAGCTGTCTTTTCTGGAATATGAACAGTACCTGCTTTTCTTCTCTGTGTACTGTATTTCAGATTCTTGCCTGAACAGCCCAAATATACTCCTCCTTAAGAAACTGCATGAAGTAAATTTTCAAATTCACTTCTTCATTGCTCAGTTGAGTCAAAACTTTACATAATTGCTCAGAAGTTGTTTTTTTTTTGAATGAATATGAATCTTGAGGAAAATAAATCAGTCTAAAGTCCATTTGTCTTCCAGCTCAAAGATCTTCTTGAGTCCATTTTCATGTTGTGGGGCCAAGAACCCCTTCATATGTTGACTGTTGACTAACACATAAAAAAAAAAATGTTTAAAAATGTTCCAGTAATATAATCAAATCAACACAGCAGTTCTCTGAATTTGCACAGATTTTTTTCCAGGGAGAAATTCCAGACTAATAGAAACCCAATTTTCTTTGCATGGCAGGCCAAGTGAATAATGCATCAAAAGACAGGATTTTCTTTAATTACTTTCTAAAATGGGAATGAACAGCAACAACAAAATTCTAGAAAGCAACCAATTCTCCAAGCCTCTCCTCTGCTTTAATATAGTAGATTGGATGTTCTTTGTTTGAAAATGATTGCTCAGGCAGGAACTTCAGGTGAATTGTAGTCTGAGTAGCTGTGGAAGTGTTCAAGACCAGGCTGGATGGGCTGTAAGCAACCTGGTCTAGTGGAAGGTGTCCCTGCTCATGGAAAAGGGGTTGGAGCTGGGTGATCTTTTAGGTCCCTTCCAACCCAGACCATTCTGATTCTGTGATTACTGAATATCCTATAAAACCTTGTGTTTTGTAGGGGCCAGAGCCAAAGCTGGAGTCTTAGTGGGTTCCATAAAGTCACAAGTGCATTCATGTTGAGATGGAGGAATTATCCAACAATTAAACTAATTTGACTTAATGTCACTTCCTTTGATCTTTCTTACCCATAATTTCTCAAAGTTTCCATAAGTGCAAGCGACCATTAATATTTATGTACAATGTGCTGTTTTCAGCTGGGACAGTTAACTTTCTTCCTCGTAGCTGGTACAGTGCTGTGTCTTGGCTTTAGTCTGAGACCAATGCTGATAACACGCCAATGTTTCAATAGTTGCTAAATTGCATCTGATCAAGAACTTTCCAGTATCATGCTCTGCAAGAGAGGAGGGGCACAGGAAGACAGGAGGAAGCAGAGACAGAACACCTGACCCAAACTAGCCAAAGGGGTATTGCATACCAGAGCACGTCATGCCCAGTACATAAACTGGGGGGAGATGGCCAGGGAGGGACTGATCACTGCTTGGGAATTGGTCAGCAGGTGGGGAGTAATTGTATTGTGCATCACTTTTGTTTATTGGTTTTTATTTCTCCCTCTTTTCTTGTTATGTCTTTTTTAATTTTTAAAAAATTACTTTACTTAAATTTTTAAAAAATTACTTTACTTAAATTTTTAAACTGTTCTTGTCTCCATCCATAGGTTTCACCTTTTTTCTGATTCTCCTCCCCATCCTACTTCGAGGGAAGCAGGGAAGTGCACAAACAGCTACATGGTACTTAGTTGTCTACTGGTGTTAAACCACAACAATGCAACTGCAAACCAGGCAGGAACATTCTTTGATTTTTTCCTGAAATCTTTGTTGGGGTCCTGTGTCTACTCTTCAGCCAGGATTATGACTGTAGCTTGTGAAAACTGTAAAACTGTGATAAAGTAACCACGGTAAGCTGGTGCACCACATGAGTTAGTCATTTGGATACCTGTCTAGAGGATGTCTGTAGGAAATTCTGGGGTAGCTGGGGAAGCCAGGATAGACTGTGCCTCTAGTAATGACTGTTTGATCCATACCTACCAAAAGCAAGAAGAGTGTTTCAGACTTTGTGTCAGGATATGTAGATATAAAGTTTTTGTTTCTACATTGGGTCATAGAAGTAATGCACTAAAATGGAAGTTAAATCAGGAGCCTGTCCATTCCAGGGAGTTTAAACAATGGAAAGAAAGCATAAGCATGCATTAGCTATCCTGCAGAATATGCAGCACTCATTGCTTCCAGACAAAAATCTAACCTTCTAAATAAATACCTAGTTGTTTATTAGCTGGACAGAGGACATTACTCTTACCAGGATCAGAAAAAATGTTATCACTGCAATTCTTGAGCTGCAAAAGTAGACAGTGAGGACTATGGTAACTGGACAGGAGTTCAGTAAGGCATCTCAAGTGGTACCTGCGCTGCATGTCATTGGGGAACATGAGATCTAGAGTGTCTTTCCTTGTTGTCAAGTAGGGATGCAGGTGTAACTAATAGGAGGGAATTACCATGTTAGGAGACTCACAGTAGGAGTTCTTCAGCCTCTGCTCCTCCTCAAGCCTTTGGAGCACAGAGATTTTCCAGGGCTTGAGTATCATCCATGGTGAACCTGTCTGGTTTTTTCTCCTCTTTTTTTTTCCCCTCTGTATTTTAACTGTAATCTTCAGGCCTAAGTCCCTGCTATTTGTGTAAAAGAGGTTCCTCCTTTTTGAGATACTGCTGCTTCATGAAGAGGTTCATATGCTGGATAGGATGAGGCCATAAAGTTAGTGTTCTGCCTCCAGCAGAGCTGCTGACAGTAGAAGTTTAAAATGGACAAGCTCCAGCTTAGATAGATGAAATAAAATCTAATTCTTACTCCCTTTGAAAAGAAATCATCCTACTTCCTGGGATCAGGATATTATTTTTATTTTGGAGAGGCACATTTTTATCATCCTTAAATGCAGTATTTGTTGTTTTGTATGTTAACATTGGATTCCTAGCCAATACAGATTTTATTTGATCAGAAAGTCTCAGTACCTGTTGAATCATGCCACAATCTTGACCCAGACACAGTCCGCAGGAATAGGCTACATGTCTACTCATCCAGTATGTCAACATTTCATTTCAAGAGTGCAGCCTCAGTGCCTTATTTGTCACCTGAGAACAGATATGTCTGTATATTCAGAATACACAGTGCACAAAAAAACACCAGTGATGAAAGAAAAAGAACAATTTTTCTTGAAAGAATTTTCACTAATTCTGTTCAAATGTAACTGAATAAAAGAAACATAAAACAGTTTAAAGACCGACATTTTAATATTTACACTGGTCGTGTAAGTTACACCACTTTTTATTTTACTGTCTACTCTCCCAAATACAGATGTAAAGAGAAGCAATAACTCAAATAGTAGTCTTCTGCAGCTGTATAAATGGATCTCTTTGTTCATGACTATTGTAAGAGATCCATCCCTTATTTCAGCAAAGTAGAATTGCCCTTGACTAGTAAGCAAATATTTTGTTGAATTCAGCACCTCCGTACCAAAAAAGTTTTCTTCTGCCACAGCTCATCTATCTGTCACACACATCATCCAGTATTTCAAATTATATTTTTAAAGTAGGAAGGCAGACCTATTTGAAACTACAGTCACTTTTTCCCTCTCATCCTACCACTTGCACAGTAGCACACAGTGGTTGAGTTTGGAAGGGACCACCAGATGTCATCTAGTCCAACTTCCTGCTCAACCAGGGTCGCCTAGAGCACATTGCTCAGGATTGCATCCAAACAGCTCTTGAATATCTCCAGGGAAACAGACTCCACAACCTCTCTAGGCAACCTATTCCAATGCTCAATTACCCTTACAGAAAATAAGTTCTTCATGTTCAGTCTGAACTTTCTGTGTTTCAGATGCCTTTTTTTGTTTTACCTTCTCTTTGCTTATATGCCATAGGCAGTTAACTGTTACTAAATCTCACTGAAACAATGGTTGCCTTGGTTCAGCTTCAGTTTGGCACCAAGGATTGCTCCACCTTAGCTAATTGCTATTAGCTAGACCAGTGCACATATAATGATGTTCCTGCTCCACTTTTATCCTTTGCTTTCCAGGGCTGGAAAAGCATGATTTCTTCACTCAAGGGTTACCACTTCTGAAACACTTGGACAATATAGTCTTATGATCCTAGAGTATAACTAAACAATTAAATTTGTGTTTAAACCCACTTTAAAGGGTGTTTATTTAAAGCAGAAATGGATTAGCAGCCCAAAATATCAAGATTTTACTATATCAGTTGCATATATTCTACTCCCACCCTTGGTAGAACTGTGAATGTGGAGAAATACAGTTCCTTTAAAACCTTCTCTTAGTACCCTGTGCTCAGTTCATGCATGCCCCAAAATGTAATTAAAAGCAGCTTCAGAGACATAATACTTCATTCTCCTGGGAAGCACTTAATACATTTCCTTATAGCTAGCTCAAATCTCCTTCACTAGGAGCTACAAATTCTTTTCACATCTGTGTCTGAGAACAGGTGTCTGTGATGAAAAGATGCTTAAATAGAAGTTTCTTAGGGAGCCAAAGTGGCATGAAGTGAGGGAAGGAATGAGTGAATGTTGGGCCATAGTAAGGATGCACTTTGTGCCCTGAAGTGTTTGTGGTAAATGTTGTGCCTAACCAGAAAAGAAATAGGTATAAAGCACAAGAAATCAACTGGATATTATTAAAAATATAACCCACTTTTTCCTGCAGTTAAATATATTTAGCATATTCTAGTGGTTTACAACTTGGAATTCACAAGGGGAAGAAAGAGGCTCCATCTCCTCGTGATGGTTTCAGAAAAGAAAGCAAAAAAAAACAGTAAGCATTTTTCAAGTATTAGCAATAACCCCAAAGAAAGGAATGTTCAAAATCCTAATAGTTTTCACATTTATGCATCTCTGTTCTGTAGATAGTCCTCTGGTGAGTGAAGCTACCTAAGAACATTGTTAAGAAAGGCTCACAATGACAGAAAGAGCCTGCATGGTGAGAGCACAAAGTGAACAAGATGTGAGATGAAACCCCATGAAAAATAAGTGTTTACTTTAAATTTGAATGTTAGTTGAGAACTCTATAGGAAAGGTGAAATTTACAGGAGCTCTTGTTGACATCTGCCTTACAGACTTTATATTTCCACTCCTCTCTAAAGCAGCTCAGTCTAATGCTTACCAAGATAAAAGTAGCTCTGGAGGACGACCTGTGTTACCTGTGTGAGTCAGGCTCCTGTGGAGTGCTAGCCACACTCTGGGGACCTTAAAACTCCAAGCTGTAGACACTCAAGAACTGTGTTTTTCAGACTCTTCTGCAAGCCCCTAAATATATTCAAGCACTGCTGTAGACTCCTGTGGGGTGCTTAAAACAATTTTGCACTGGAAACAGTGATGTTTTTGAAAAGAACATCTTTACATTCATGCACAACTTCCCAGAACACAGTGGTGTTCCATGTGAATTTAGCAGTCTGGTTTCACTACATCTAGATGAAACCTGTGGCTCCCCAGTACTTTTATACAAGTGCAAGTACACTGAAAGGATGACCACAGATTCTTGTTTCTGGTCTCCCATACCTGGAATTCATGTTTGTGGGGCAGTGTGGAGTGATGAGGGAATGTATTCAGCGGAACACTATCCTGGAAAAAAACTCTCATTTTCAGCTGAATATGAGCCTTTTCTGACAGATAGTATGGTTACAGGGACACTAGGAAAAGGCAGCATGAACTGCTGTGGTGAGTGAACAGTACAGGTTCATCTGGAGGTAGAGCTAGTTTCTGATAGAGTGATCTGTTGGCAGGCAGTTAGGGTCCCATCATGAGGTACACACTACCACATGTCCACAATAGTCTGATAAGCATCCCAACAGAAGAAACAGCTGGTTATACTGTAAGTCCCCCCTTTGAGTTCATTCGTTCAGGCTTCCTTCCTATTACAACCAAGACATGGGAATAAGGAGGTGCATTCTCAGGTTTCACTCTGAGATGGGACCAAGATACATCCAGTGCATGCTGAGATCTGGGAGCTCCTAGTTTCTCTGTTTTGTGGAGCTTTTTGCAGGTTTGGTTATTTTAAGTATCCTGGAGAACAGCTATACAAGACTGGGTTCACCTACTGGGAAAACAAAAAAAGGGGTTAAATAAAATCTTGTCTCTTAATTAATTCTTTTTAATTAACCTATCAAAGATAATATCAAAATATGGAGAAAGACATAAGCAGGCATACATTTTTGTCATACTTGGTGCATTTGAAATTTGTGAAATGGACTTCACACGTCAGGCACCTGTAGGCAATGGCTAGCACCTCCTGGCTCATATACAAAGCTTTCATTATCATGTCTATACTCCTTATAGTTAAAGAAATCCCTGATGTTCCTGTGGCTCCAAGAAAACTTTCTAACACCAGTTAAGTTAACACACTCTAGGGAGGGCTGATGATGAATTTTCAACTTTCTCTATATTAAGACCCTCTGTGGTGGATTTACTGGCAGAAGGGTGAAGAGGTACGACCTAGCGCAGTATCCTGTTCCCCACAGTCCATTTGTGGCTTCCTGGCTGCACAGCCCTGCCATTCAGATCGGGCTTGTATCTGCCCTTAGGCAAGCCAGAGATCATGATTTACAGGCTTCCTTAATTAGCACTTGGCTGTCAGAAGGGTCCATTGGTACATGTACATCATCGGGGTGCTGTCGGCCAACTGTGCTGATCTGATGTTTGCAGGAGACATGTCTTTGCCAGGAGACTTCTGCTGGGGTGAGGACTTGTGGTAGCTGCTGGCAGCTTTCTTCTGCCTCAGATGGTGTGAAAGGGACAGCAATGATGTGCGAGGGAAAAATCCATTGTGCTTCTTCACCCATGCTGGCAAAGAGGGTGAAGGGGAAAGTGTGAAGTAGAAAGTTCAAGTGGTGATTTTGACAGAAGAACATTTTAGGCAACCATGCTGACTGGCTTCTGCTCACCAAAAAGAATGGGTGCCTGTCCATGCCATCACTTCTAAAAAGAAGCCCAGTCCATATTCAAGCTGCAATGCAGAGTAAATGCAAACTCATGAGGAGCCTTAACAGTGGCTTGCCTGTGGATGTGCTGGGAACCAGAAGCAGTACAAATGACCGATCCTTCCAGGTCGGGCTGGTTTCACATGCTGCCTGCGAGTGAATTGTGTCTTTCATAGGAATGTTCTCATTAAATTCAAACGATCACAGAACTCCAAATAGCTGTATTACTGCAGTTCTTGGAAGCCCAGAACCACTGCAGTCCCTTTTGGGCCTTTAATTTTTACCGATTTTAATGTAGAGTAAATAAAAGAACTAATTAACGCTTAGGGTGTGAACTTGGCTTTTTATCCTTTCCATCCTGGCTGGCCTGTCACACAAGGGTGCTTGGACCTCCAGCCTGGTACCACTCTCTCCCTCCTTCACAGCCAGTGTTAATCACCTCCAAAACAGCTGTGCTGGTACTGTCCCAGATCACCACCCAGAGTCCAGGGGGCAGCATTAATTTTTCCCACTACCTAAAATGTCACGTGGAGCTGGTTTCTGTTTCCCTCCTGTCATTTACATGAATTTGCAATGCTGGACTGCTGTTTTAGGAGGTGGAAACAGTTAAAAGGCACTATACAGTCCTTGTCCAGCCTTCCTGAATTACTGCAGCTTTGGAAACTCTGTCTCATGCTATCTGATGTGACACCAGAGCTGTGTGCTGTGTCACTGCATGACAGAGCCCTTCATTTTAATGAGCTTGAGCTCTATTCAGTGTGCTAGTCTTGTGAACAGCTAGTTTTTCAAATGCTTTTACAAAATGCCTTTGAGCTTGCTGAGCTTTTCTTTTTATGACCTTGAAGGTGGCGAGGAGGCAGAGGGGAAGGAAGGAAGGAAAGATCTTCCTAGCACAGTCCACAGAGCACAGTCACAGACTTAAGGCTTTAACCTTGGCCTTGCCGTGGAGGAAGTATATTTCTTATTCCCCCTTAGGAATAACTCTATATTTAGGGAGAACATACTGGATTTATTTAGTTACCATTGGAGTTCAGATTCATATCCTCACTCTTCTCTCCCCTTCCCTCAAAACCCAATTCTAATAAATAGACTGAGAAAGCACTCTGTCCCCATGCCAGGTGGTTATGTACTCAGCAGTATTTAATGGAGCTCTGGGTGACGGAGCCCCACATTCAGGACGTTAGTTTGCTCTGGTAATGTCACTGCAGCTTCTCACTGTGTCTGTGCTTTGCTCCCACACTGCACACTACATTCTTGCAAAGCCTCACACAGGCGTACTTCTGTTCATTTGGAACTAGCAATGTAGATTGAGTACTGCAAGTAAAAAAATCAATATAAACCAGGCTGAGATCGATCTGAAAGTGTCCCTGCAAAAAAAAAGACACCCTAATTTAATTGACTTTAAGAATTGCACTTTTAGTTAAAGTTCCTGTGTAAATGAAAAATATAGTGAGCGAGACCACAAAGAATTAGGCAACCAAGTTCTCATAAATTCCCAACAAACACAGTGAAAACTTTCACTAGGTGGATATTAAAGCCTGCACTGTTAAGACCTACTATAAATGCACACTGGACATAGTCCAAAGCTTTGGAGAGTGTGCTGGGGGGGAAGATGTGTGCATGTGACAGGCAATGTGGCTGCCTAGCAGCATCTCTTTGGCTGGCACAGGCACACAGCTTGGGCATGTGCCCCTCAGGATGTGTCATGAGTGCAAATGTCAGGAAGAGTTTAGTGTTGTGTGTGATTCTGTGAAGAACATAGGGATCTCTGCCCTTCTCTCCTATTCCCAGTACAGCCTCCAAATTAGGACACTAAGAAGTCTGAACCTCTTCATTCTCTTCTGAATGACATACATACATCGTAGCTAACTTTGGTCCAGATTCTTTGGATCTATGTAGGAGTAAAATAATCATTTTGCCAACAAAATGTGCATGCAACAGTTAAGAACTGTGATTTCCAGAGGACATTTACAATGCAATGTTTTCCTATGTTGATATCACTTATAAAATAATATCTGTCTGGCACTGCAGAACTGCTGGAGAGTTTAGATATTTTGAAGCCAAACTTACTGGCCAATTCTAACTTTTTTTTATTTTACTCATGTTCTATGAAAAGGACAAGAATAATTCACTTTCACTGTATCTTTTTTCCTTGCCTGGCACCTGACAAGGCTTTGTTCTAATAAAAGGCTTTTTAAGAGGCAGAGTTGAATATGCATTTGAAAGGAAGTGTTTGTGTTTGTATGTGGAGTGTGATGAACAGGTTGGATAGGCAAAAAGAGAATGTATACGGTAGTCTTCAAATGCTATTTCATGCATAGTGAATTTGGTGTTCTCCTAATTTTGATTTTGAAAAATATATTTAAATTTGGGAATCTTTGCAGTAAAGGTGGAGTTTATCCTCAAAATAACTTTGTTATTTCAGAAACTCCTTCTTTTATCCCTTTTTTTTTTGTTTGTTTTGTTTTGAAGTGGAAATTGGATCTTATTTCTAATTTCTAAGGATGAGAAATCTTGTACTGAAAAAATCGGTTCATTTTGACTTATAAGCATCTGGGGATTTTACATTGTTTTGTTGGGTTTTTTTAAAGGCATTTCTAGGAAACATTAAGCATTTTGTTTTGTAACCTTAGACACACATCTATAAATCAAATATTTTTACTATTCAAGATCTGTGAAAAATGAGTCATGAGTAAAATTGGAATGCATCAAATATGGACATATGTTCTATCTGTTCATAATATTCTGTATTTGCATGTGTTCAAGCTTCTGATTAGAAGATTTTTCTTCAGAATTTACTGTTAACAATGATTCATGATAGAACATATGGCTTGAGAATTTTAGAACTGCACAGAAATTAGAATTTCTATTGCATAGGAATTTTTCAAAAGGTGGAAAGAGTCCTATTTAAAAAGAGAATATGTTTTCTTCCTCTCATCCCCATTAAAAACCAGACAAACAAACAAACAAAAACCCAAAAAAACCAACTAACCAAAAAAACCCCCCAACAAAATACCAAACAACAAAAAGACTCCAACAAATAAAAAAAAAAATCACTCATGTAAATTCAAATGCTGCTTTATTTTCACCTTTCCAAGCAGTTCTTAAGCCCAAGACCTTTGTAGCAGTGGTATTTCAGTGAATAGAAAGCCAGGAAGAACTCTGGTCTGGAAGTCACCATCCCAGAATGGAAGGCCTGGCCCATAGACTTTGAGGCTGGCCACTCTCTTTTAGCCCTCTGAGTGGATTGATGGGAAGCCAGACATCCTGGTATCACTGACAACCTGTCCACCACTCCATCCTTGATGTCCATATCCTGGTGGTGTTTTCCTACCTGCTAAGTTTCTGGCAGGGGTTATGTTCTGCCCTCCCAAGTCTCAGTAAGACGAACATCCCCTTCCCAAATTCCCTAGGGTTTAGAAAGAACGAATCCAGATATAGGCAGGGCCACCTACTCAGACTAAATATTGAAACCATTAAACTAATGTATTTCAAAGAAACTCCTTCATGAAGGATTACAAGGTGTAGACCACAAGAGTAGCACTAAACAAACAAATGAAACCCACTGACTGATGAGATTCAGATAATGGCAGGGAGAAACAGAAAAGGAAAACAGCAGCTTTTCCATGAGTGAGTGGGAACCATGCAAGGAGATATTTTTGTGTCGCTACAACATGATGCCACCACCTACCTTCCTGCAGGCTAGTGCTCAGGCCCCAAGGCAGCCAAGAAGGATGAGGACCAGGCTGTGTACCCCATGTTCAGCTTTCACTGTTTTGTAAGAGGTTGGCAGTCCTTTGCCCATATCTCTCACACAAAAAGAGTCAGTCATTTTTAATCAGTCTCAATCTTCTTACTTAACTTTTTGTCTTCTGAATGTGAGGCCCAAAATATAATAAATGTGCAATTGCTTCTTTTATCACTCTTGTTAGCTCATTACACAGCTCCCTCTCAACCCCTTCCTTCTGCTTCCCTTTTCATATGGCTAGCTGAATGTCTCACACTGAAATTACAGTGAAACAACTTTTTCTTAAAAGGTGCTGAATCGCATGATGGGGAACACGATAAAAGTACTTTGGTGGGAATAAATTAGTTTTATTATCAGTTTTGCTTTCTGGGACATTCAAACCAAGTGAATGTTGTTGTTATTTTGCAGGGAAAAGCCTAACACTTTTCAGTTTGCTATCAGACAGGGAAGGTGTCTATGTTTTTCTAAAATCCTATTCTACTAGAGAAGCTACTAGCTTGTGTATTTCTTCTGACAGTGCATTTCAAACAAAGAATGAAGTCAGACATTTATTCTTCATTTGTTGTGCATAAATAAATCCTGCAAACACTATAGTATTTAGGATTATAAAAGACTAAACTTGTATACTATGTAATCGTCTTTTGTTTCTCCTTTAGATTTCATTCATGACTTAAATCAGTTTGTAGCTGCCAGTTCCTTCCTGTTCAGACATGTTATCTGCAAGGCAAAAAGAGAAGTTGAAGCAGTCTGCATTAGCTAAGTAACTTCTTCAACTTGTATTGTCATTTCTGAGGTGCATTACTTACCAGTAAAAAGATTTAAATCAGTCCTGGGTGGAAATAAAGTAAATAGCTAATTCAAGCAAAGTACAATAAACAACTCTCTAATTAAAAAATTATAAATAAAAACTGTCAGAAACCTGCGTCTTCCTTTTTCTTTTCAGAATTGATTGCACACAGAAGAAAGCCTCCTTGCAAAACCATTCCCACAAAATAAAAATATTCTTTCAAAGGGCATTGTTTAAATGTTGCTCAACATTAGAAAACTGTAAGCATCAAACCTGTTTTGATACATGCCTGCTTGCCAATGTCAGGTTTCCCACGCACTAATTCTGCTGTGAACTGTCTTGCTCTCTGAGGCCCATCGTAGGAAATGCCATCAGCATGTTAGTGTAGCTCTGGGCAGAGACTGTTGACTGTGTCAATTGTTTGCTAATCTCTTAGCTGAGTTGGCACTTGTTGAGCACAGCATTTTTAGCAGTGCTCCAAAATGACCACACTTTTTTATTATCTTTAGCTAGCACCTCAGGCTGATCTCAGGTTTTGAAATGCTTTGCTTTGTCATCTGATGTCTCACTGTCAGAATTGAATTTATTTTAGCATATCCGATCAGCTACTTTGAACTTTACAGTTTTTTTGCTGTAAACTTAAGGGTGTTTGCTGTTTCACTTTATCATTTGTATACATATACATACATTAGTATGTTATCATATGTTGGAAAAAGCAATAACTGGCTGAAAATGGAGTAGACTGTTTTCAGGGATAAAGATCATGGTCCAGTTACATTCCAGTCAACCAGAATAATGCACCTTTGCTTAATTAGAAAATGTTGATAAAAATATCTTATTGAGGACTGCTGCAAGGGGAGGATGCGAACTTGAGATGGAGCCAGTGCAACAAAGAGTTAATGGTGATTGATATGCAGTCAACTGTACTCCACAAACCCTGCCAAAAGTCTGCCAATGGAAGGAATGCCTGTACTGAGTGAGTACAGCCGCAATAAAAGGAAGAAAAGAGGTTGTGTAGGTGACTAGCCAGAGCAGAACAAAAATGCCTGCTGCCTGAATGGACAGGAGTCTGCAGTTAGAGCAGGATAACGCTAAAGGTCGCACATACTTTTCTGAAAGGAAGAACACTCTATGCTCTCATGTTTTTTTGTTAAGGGAGTGAGTGAGAAGACTAACCAGGTCTCTTTTTTTGACTCTCCATGCCAAAAAAGAGCTAGAACATGAGTGCATGCTACAGATTTTTATTTAGTTCTTTGTGTTTGCGGTGGTCCAACTGTGATTTTCTGACCAGTGGGAGAGATAATAGCTCCTGGACTCCTGGAGAAAAGGAAAGCATTAGAAATGGAGTAGACCTGATAGGTATTTGGAAGTGGCCTGAAACTCTTCTGCTTTGCATTTTTTTCTTAGTTTGTTCAGCAGGGTGCTTCCTTCAAGACATCTGTGGGTTTTCTATGATTGATACCCAAAAAAAGCCTTAAGAAAAACTATCCAAATAGTCTCTTTTGCTGTGTGTAGCTGAACAGTGTAACTATGGCTCATGGAAGCTGATTGATTGCTTACAGGAATAAGTCATACATGTGAAAGTGTTCTCAGACGTACATGGAAACTCACGTACATGAATTAGTGTGTATACCATCAATTGAAGTGGTAGAATTAACTGTCATGTCAAGAACAACTCTTGAGAAAAATTGTAGTGATTCCAGCACAAAATTAGTATGAGTGAGAGAGGAATTGAGTGGTGTGTTTTGACGATTTTCTCTTGCTGTGATAGACAAGTTTATTTTGACTGGCACAAATTTTAGCATATTAGTAGCAAATGTGAATTGCTTTGTGAAACGGAAATGTAATCAAGTGCACTCATTACTGTAGTCTATCATTCTAATTGAATGCATTCATTGGAATTTGTTTATATAGAACTTTTGTCTAAAATAAAGAATGTACTTTTTTATTTTTATAAGTATCATGGGGAGGCAGGCAAGTTAAATTATCAAGTTAAAAATACACTACTAAGACTCTCAAAATTGACAATAAAATTATATAGCTGTTTCTTTTTTTTTTTTTTTCCACTTTCATATACTGTCCAAGTATTCTATTTTTAAACTCTGACAACTAAAAGGCTCTACGAAGGACCTGAAACTCAAGCTGCCTCATTTTCAGTATTTAGGACTTCATGTGGTTCTTCTCCACCTCTGATTTCTGGCTCCAACATCAGCCACAGATAATGTCAAAAAATGCTCTTTGTTCTTCTCATCCCTTGAACATCTGTGCACAGCCACACAATTTTTGGTAAAGAACATATGAACAGTAGACAAATCAGTTGGGATACTTTTATGGAGTTTGTGAAGATGTCAATTGTGAATTAGTTTCTTTGTCTCCTGCTGCTCTGCTTCTGACTCACTGGCTGGGATTCATCTGGCCTAAATTAGGCTTCCTCCTGAGCTGGTGTGAGCATCTACTTATCCACAGTTGACTTTGCTAACCTTTCCACACTCCTACGGTCTATTAAGATATCTAAAATTAGCTGCTAAAGGTACACAAATAGTATCTCCTGCACATCCATAGTAAAGGTGCATATATTTTTATGACCTTTGCATGCCCTTTTTCCTAAGTACCTAAATTTTATGTGTAGTGTCTTTGAAACCCCAGCATCCAGCTCTCCTGTAGTGACAGGACAAGGGGTAATGCTTTTAAACTAATGTAGGGTAGATTTAGACCAGAAATAAGGAATTTTTAGAATGAGGGTGGTGAGGCACTGGAACAGGTTGCTGAGATTTGTGGCTGCTCCATCCCTTAAAGTGTTCAAGGCAAGGTTAGATGGGGCTTTGAGCAACCTGATCTAGTTGAAGATGTCCCTGCTCATTGCTGGGGGATTGGACTAGATGGACTTTGAAGGTCCCTTCCAACCCAAACAATTCTATGATTGTAAGATTCTCTTCTATGACTTTGGTGTTCATTCTGCCTGGACTACCTGGGTTGGTTCATTTAGATCAAGATGCCAAACTAGAAGAGGCTTCTGTCACAGAAGCAGGCTGCCACTTAGAGACGAAGTTCTTTTTTTTTTTTGCAGTTTGGAGACAGTGGACAAGATGTGGTTCTTGGTCCCAAAAGACCAGTCTGAATTGGTGAGCCCAGTGGTTCAAACTGGACTTGTTCAAGTTCCTTATCTGCAGCTTGTGAAGACCTGTCTTCAGCAGCCAGTGAAGTTAGTGAACATTCAGACTACGGCAGTGACTGGCAAAGAAATCTAGGGATATGGTGAGGAAATACAATGAAGATAAGAAGTGGGGTACACTACCAAGAAGGTGAAAAAAAGCTAATCTCCAGCTGAAATCTGGTTTTAATGTGCTTCTGATACCAACATACTGCTGATACATGTACCCTGGGCCTTTCTCCTGAACTATGCCAGGAACTTAGGTGGCATTTGGGAAGTTATGGCCTGTTGTTGTGGGGTCCCAGAAAGCCATTTCATCCTGCTCCTTCCTATTTTAATTCATTTTATATGAAGAAAAGTCTACCTCCATGGCTTAGGCATGCTATTCTTTCCAAGGACATCTGGGGAACACAGATTATATCATGGCTGAAAATGTTCCCACTGCCCACAGATAATTTTGATGATTTTTTGTCACATGAAATTCAAGTGCCTAGCTCGGCTTCAGTGTCTGACTGTGCTTCAGGTACCAAACCTCTGCAGATGGGTCCTAGCCTCTACATCTTGTTTAAAGATGCAATTCAAAGGCATCTTTTTACCTTGCCACTTAGATTAATTTAGGTTGTTTCACTGTCTATTGGCATTCAGTCTGAAAACAAGGCTAATTGATGTCTGACTAGCAGTTGTTTCCAATTGTGGTCTCTATACTACATTAGCTATGTTTGGCTAAAGAGACAGCGTTGTTCAAAACCCCAAAATCTTTCCTACTGTTTCTTAGACAATTTAGGGTACTTGAAATGTCTCAATTTAAAAAAAGAAAGCACCAAACAAAGGGACCTGCTAATAGAGATTGCTGTTGCTGACGCTTCTCAGTTTTTGTTAACACTCTTTGGAAATTCATTAAAAAAAAAGACAAATATTTTATTTACACAGCTCATTATTTATATTTGGTGTCATGGGACATCTTTTTATTTCTCTATAGGCTTCTAAATCTCTTCAAAGAGAACTGCAGCTGTAAGCAGATACTCTTCCCTGATTTTAACAGAGGATCATTCTTCAACAGTAAAGTCTTCTGGGGAAGTTTGATAAAGCAGACTATTAACATCAATTCTGCAGGCCATATCTTCCATCTTATTTTTAGTCTTCTATAAAATCTCACTTCTAAGTCAAAGGAATGTTTCTGACATTAAGCTGAGTTTCAGCTGACTTTCTGAAGCAGTCAAGTTCAGCTCCTTAACTGTGAGAGAAAGAGACCCCTTAGAATAGCAATTCAATCTTCCAAAGATCTCAACTACCTTCTGAAATATCTCCACTCCACTAACTAGAGGTGTGCCTGCAAACCTAGATATCTCAACTGCCTACGGGCAGGCCTACATTAGCGTCTTGGTTCTAATCAGAAATGTGTTCTAAGTGTCCCTACCATGCATACTTGTGCTTCATTTAATGAGCAATGTCAGAACACAGAAACAGGATTTCCTTCTGATTATAGCAAGCCGAAACACTCCAGAAGTGTACATAATGTGCACCTCTTGCTGATAGTTGTTTGGTCCATGGGACTGGAGTAGAACCAAACCGAAATACCTTTCCCCCAAAAATGTGTAGTGTGGACAGCAGGCCCTCTTGTACCAAATGTTTTGCTTTACAGACCTGCTTGTGTTGTTTTGCACTATCTGCCTGTACAGCCTAAGAAAGAATGTGAGGAAGGCATCCAGGAGAGTGTGCCAGAGAGTGCCAGAGCTAGCAGCTGGGTATATGATTCAATAGACACCTAAGGCCGAGTTTATGTTGAAGGACAAATGTGCTTTGCAGCACTCTCGACAGCTAGGTAGAGGTCCATGTCCCCTTTTCACTCTGTGAAGACACCAGGCTTTGCAATGCCCAAACATTTCCGTTTAGGTTCTCAAGAGGAAGGAACTTGTGTGCAACCAGTAGCTCTTCAGAGCAGGGTACTTCAGGTGAACACTGAAAGCCTTTGTTGGGGTGTTATAACTCTAGAGAGAAAATGACAGGAAGTATTTTGTACTTTTAAGTAAGAAGAAGTAATAAATGTTATGATGAATTAAATGAAGGTGGATTTTAAAGCTCTGGATAGAATTACTTATATGTATTTTTGGAAAAATAAATAAAGTACAGACATATGTTAATTGATCTATATGTGAATCCCAAACGTTTTACAGAGAGGCAGAACCCTTTCAGCAAGGTTGAAGCTGAAAATGGGATTTTTTAATCACCTATAAATTGGGAAAAAGTAGTTTGGCATTTTTTTTTTTGAGTGTTGTGTTTCGTTCAACAGGAATGTCTGGGCACTTGGAATCACCTTACATTGCCTCTACTGTCTCCCTTGTGAAAGGGCAACATGCCTACTGGAAGACAGAAGTAATAGGAAAAACACAGGGGGGTGAAGGCACTGCCCAAACAGTTGTTCTGAAACTCATTACACTTCAGTCTATTTCATTTAAATCTCAGAAGCTGGTGTTTCCACAATAAAATAAACAAAAATAGATTGCCTTTGACTAAAGGCCACCACAGATCTGTCTGTTTCACCAAATGGTTTTCATGCAAATGTGTGAGATCAATCTTTGGCTAATGAGCAACATCTGACTTTCTCAAAGACTAGCTTGTTCAACTGCTTCATGTCTTGCCGTGCTGATAATTTTAATATTTCCAAGAGAGACACCAGGAGAAACGATAAGTCTGCTAGCTCAGTTACAGGTAAGAGCATATTGTCACAATGGTCACTTTTGTGGTCTCCATTTTTCATCTAGGAGGCCAGGCAGTGCTGGCTTCCGATGTGTTTTAAATTTCTGCAGAATGCCTCTGAAACATATCTTCCCTATTTACCGACCTTTCATTTAAATGTTTTATACTTTCCAGCAAAAGATGAGTCTCTCTTTTTCATGAATAATATGGAAGAGCCAAAAAACACTCTCAGAAAGCATCCAGGATTTCAAAGATGTCTGAAACATTTCAGTACACCTTCTAGTAACATGATGACCACATATAGAGGGGAAGAAAGAAAGGGCTAGTTAGGGGAGGGGGACAACATGTGGCACACTCTATGGCTGGTGCTTGTTTTTGGAGAATGAGTGTATTGTCTGCTCCTTTGCACAGTGATTAAAAAGATTTGAATAATTCATAATTCAATTAGACTCATTGTGTCTAAGAAGATGCAATCTGTAAAGGGCCATTAAAAAAAAAATGTTGCCTTTGATTCAAGAAATCTCTAAAAATCATTACATCAAAAACTGGGAGAGAGAAAATGAAGTACCACAATACACCTTGATTTTACTTTTCCCTCTGAATCTGATGTTGTCAATATCAGAGACTGGATTGAACTATATGGTCCTTTCTGTCTGACCAAATACTGACAAATGCTTCTGGGTACTCAGCAAAATGTCCATATGGAGACTGAATAGTACATCATTCACCTGATAGGTTTCTTCTCAGTAGGATGTTGTGGACTGAACTGGGAGATGCTCTGTTTTGGACTAAAATTTGGATTTTATTATCATTGGCAAAATATCAGTTTAATAACATTTCACCTCAGGTGAAAAGATGCTTTTCCTGTTTGGAACATTGTATTATTCATCTAGTTTTGGTTTTAGTATTCTGAAAATGTTCTGAAGCAACTGTTTTTTCTTGGGAAGGTCACTTGGTCAATTTGAACAAATAACTGGAGCAGTGAGGGTTCAGCTTTGCTAAACATTCTGCCCAAAAGAGTATGCAGAGACACATATAGACTCAACCTTGCTCTTGATAGTCTGAGTCTCCCATTATAGTGCACTTAGGAAACAGAAGGATGGACATCAAACACTTCAATATAGATCACATTTTGTGAGTAGTTTATTTATTGCTCTTCACTGGCTGCAATTCACAATTTTTTAAATAACCTTCCCTGCTAATGCTACTTCTGTATCATTCAGTGCTATGGAAATTGTGTATTCTTTTCCAAAAATATCTAAAACCTACTCCCAAATTCCAAGCTTACTGTAGGCACTTAGGTCAGCCCTGCCAGGATAGAGTATATATGTCTGCATATTACTAGAGGTGTTTCTCAGTGGTGCATGAATGTATTCTTGTGCACTGTGTAGTTTGGATAATAGCTCCATTCCCATGCAGCTGGCTATAGAGCAGTATGCTGCGGCTGTGCTCCCACAGGGAGGCATATAAGGCTTGGGTGTCTGAAGCTCCTCGGCAGCCATGGCTAGCTCTTTCAAAGGAGTATAATTTAGTTCAAATGGCCACCTTACTTCACCCCTTTCTACCCATGCCCAAGAACCTAGGTGATATGTCAATGGCACAAAGCAACCCTGTGCTTCTTGTACAGGTTTTATCCAGGGAGACACACTAAGAAGCAAACTATCACACATTGGCTACATGAGCCTTTAAATGATGGATTTTATTTAAAGATACAAAATTACATTCAAGGTTCACTAAACTGCTTGTCAGGCTTTTCCTCTGTAAGAAATCTTTCCATCGTTAGAGTAAATGAATGAAACAGGTGAAAAACACAACCACTGCTGGTTCTGTGCTGAAGAACAGAAACTAACCTCTCTGCAAAGAAATCCCATCACAAGTATGCTTTTGAGTCTTTCAACTAAATTGAAAGCACTTCAAGCTATTTACAAAGCATGAGATTCTTCTCTTTGTTTACCTGTGGTGTGCCTCCCTGGTGCATTCTGTCTAAGCATGAATGCATCTGTTCATTTCTATCTTACATCCACACCATTCCCAGTGGAGTAGCTGAAAGATCTATTATGAGCAGCCAAGTCTGGAACTGTTTGAATTTATTATCTTTTCTGGGTATATGGACTTTGAACCCATAGATGAATTACAACTGATTAATTTGCTCTGGGTTATGCAGACTCCGGGAGGATTCAGCTGGAGCCATTGTCCACTTGCCTGCTCACTTCAGTAGTCCTTGGTTTCTCAACCCCTCAGTCTTTGGCTCCTCTCCAGCTCAGCTAAGTGCAGGACCTGATGTGGGCAGCTGAGATGGTTTGAGAGAGAGAGGAAGTGGCATGGCTGTGGCGTAATGCCCTGAGCACCTCACCTCCTCCCAGCCGGTGCTTTCACTGTGTCCAGCAGTGTGGTGCAGAGATCTGATGCTAGCCTACAGGTACAGAGAGGCTGCCCCATCCCTGGAAGTGTCCAGGGCCAGGTTGGAGGGG